>CM054131.1:59707938-60009928 GCA_028751855.1 Ambrosia trifida
TAATCTCATTATTTAATCCAATGGCTATAAACCTTTCTTACACTTCTCACACAAATCAATTTTTCTACAGGATCCTATATATATATATATATATATATATATATTATATATATATATATATATATATATATATATATATATATATATATAATGACCACCATCACCTCCTGTCAATCACCATCATCACCCCTCGAAAACCATGCTTATCATCATCCCCTTCCTAACTCACACCAACCCTACTAGATTTTACTTATTCACTACCACCGCCTTCCCAACCATTACAACAACCCCCTAACCCAAAAGAACTGTATGTGTCCCTGGCAAGAGAAACTAGTAACTAAGTTACTTCAAATTTTTCTTAAAATTTCCGTGCCCTGGCAACGACGTGTGAAATGCTATGGTTTAGTTAGTGTATGATTTAGGATTTTTTTTCTCTACCAGAAATGATCAAGTTTTAAAACTATAAAGAAATGACAATTACTTTTTAACTAACTCACATAATAGGCATTGGTGGTGAATATTTTGAAGATGTATTCCGTTAAGAATATCTTGGGATACATCATGAAGATATCTACCATACTGTCATATTCACAATGCAACCGTACAATGCATTACAAATATCCTGAATGATGCTAACTATATTTGTTGAATTATGTTACCATTGCAGGCTTGATTCAACTTAAACACGAAAGACTCACTCCAACATCTATTTCAAAAAATAGCTGATGCTCGTTGACCTTGTAGGAACGTGTGAAGACTACCAACAGCTATATGGACTTAGTACACACTATCTAGGAAGTTTTGGGCTGTTAGTTATTTTTTTTTTGTATTTTAAAGGGCAATGACTGATCAAGATAGACACTTGAAGCTATCAATTTAACACTGGATTACTTACTTTAGCAAATACACACACTTCAAACCTTTGTAGCACTTAGTTCAATCGGTCTTGGGTTTCCAATTTTGTGTTTTTTACATTTTGTTTAACAAAAACTTCAAGGTATGGGGCTTTTGTCTGCTCCCGAGGTTTTTTGTCGGCAATCTAAATGGACCAAGGGCTTTTCTCGTACATCTTGTGTCTTGTTCTTAAGTTCTTTCATTATTATTCTCTTTGTCATGCTGAGGCTATCACCACCCTGATTCTTTTCATCTTAGTAACATCTAGTGTATAGTTATTCATTTTTGTCAATTATTACATCCTGGTTATATAGAAAACACTTTTCATACAATTTTGATAGAATTTTTATTTAACTCTTTAGAAATCAAGATAGCACTCTACCTCACAAAACAAATTTGGAATACAAAATTTAGATGTTAATTTTTGAACAAAACAATTTAGTGTCCGCTATGGGGAAACACTAAAAGAAAAGTGACCACCAGAGACTAAATTATCAGGGACTGGTATATCAGTCTCAAATACGTAATATCTAAGATTGATTTTTTGGTTACCAATAATATTAGAGACTAATTTCTATAAGACACATTTTAGTGACTGGTAATCAGTTGCCAATATCTTGTGTTAGTGCATTGAAGCTAAAGCAATCCATTGACTTAGAGTAATCAAGTTGAATAAAGACGAAGACATCTAGAAGCTATTGTCAAGGGGGAGTTTGTTGGTGCATTTTGTGTGACAACAGCTTACTAGATAGAATAGCTTAGTAGATAGGCGTTTTGTATAACGTGTAATCGTCTGTATTGTAATTAGCAAATATGGGGGTAGGTGAAATTAGACATAAGCGAATATGGATTGTTAGTGAAGATAGTTATCTTCACTAATAGCCTATCTTCACTAATAGTCCAAGGCCCAAGCCCAGCGAATATGTTTAGGTATAAATAGAACATTTAGGATTAGGGTTTAAAGTTAGTTATTCTAGAGAGTTTGCAGCCACCAAGTTCGTGTGTGTTTTATCTTGAGTTGATTGTAATCAGCTTATAAGCAATGCAAGACGAATTTATAAGTATTTCAGTATGTTCGATCTTGATTCATATTTAATCATTTTTGCATAAACATCTGTCAAGGGATTGCGCATGTTGATAGATCTGATCAATCTTATTAATCGATCCATTCCAAGGACCTACATCTTGACACCTTATTTGAGACTCAATTTCAGTCCCATATATGTTTGCACCCTATAGTTTTTTGGAGGGAAACTATGACACCCCGTCTAGGCAGAAACACGGGATGTAACTTCGAAAGGTTTTCAAGCACACAAGTCATGCAAGCATAAAATTCATAATTTAAGAAATGTTATAAAAGACACCATTGTTTAACAAACTGTAGAAAATATTGTCTTAAAAACCCCCACTTTAAATGACACTATTCAAATCATTAAATAAAAACTAGGTTCAAAATATCGCCATGATGCCAGTGCACTGCTACAAGTTCCATGATATCCATTTAATTTCCTGAACAAAACATGCAAAGAAAATATGTGAACAATTAAGTTGGTGAGGTCACGGGTTTCGAAATATATGTAAACCATGGGTGACTGGATCATTATCTAGCTAAAACAATAATCATTATGTGACTGTCATGAGCCTGTAACGAACGCTTGACAAATGTTTTGCCTCACCCATTGTACATTTAAGACAATGATAAAATGTGAAATACAAGCACTCTTTTTATGTTTGTAATCCGGTTAGAGCGACTAACCAAGAGTGGGGGTGTCAACCCAATAGATTTTTCCCAGTGTTTCATGGCTAAGTCCATAGCTAATGGCTACAGTAAAATGTATGACACGAAGGCTTATGAATACTCTGAACCTTTTTGTATCATGTTCACATAATAGTCAAATATGTAATTGAACTTGTATGCATGTTTTTCCCCAAAAAGTATGAAAACAGTAAAGATAAGGCCGTGAGGACTCACCTGATGTCTGAATGCTAAGACTGACTGAATCTGGTTTGGAAATGTCTGAACAAAGGTGCCCTAGATTCAACAAGGACAACTTAAGTCTATGCGTTGTACTATTGACCATGCAATTGTTCACCCGACTTGCACGCCTATGGACTGTGTGTTTTTGTATAGTTGTCCATATTATCACATACTGTATGTGTTGAAAATGCTCGTTTTTGTCATTATTTGTGACCATGATTAATCATTTGTGGTAAAACTGTTTTCTTGGTTTTCTATATATTACCACGTGATATGTATGTCAGTTATTTGTACCAAATGTGACACATTAACCTATGTTTTAGCCCCTTTTGTATCTAAATGTCAGTTACACATATTTTTCCTTTGTTAATACATATTCTTTGGTTATTACCACATGTTTTCCCAAAAGTTTTGTGTCAAAGCTTATTGACGTGCTGTCGTGGTACACGTAAAATTTATCCCAATTACAACCAATAAGTAGTGGTAAGAAGGTATCGAACACAGGGAGTTTGTGGAAAATGTGTGAATTCTAGTTTTGTTGATTAACTACAATTAAACTACTTAAATAAAAATAAATGATCAAGAGTTTGAGTATTTTGATTTTAACTAAAGTAACAACTGATTAACGATTTAAACTTAGGATTGTTTCATCAAATTATGGAACAATGATCATTCAAGGATCCGGTTTCTCTAAACACTTGTGTGAATTTCTACTAGAAAGAGTTACATAGATATAACTCATGTACAAGCAATTGTTGTGATAAAAGGGAACAAAGTACTCGGATTATATTAACGTGAGGTTGTTTCCCGATGACCAATTAATCAATAACCAACCGCAATCCTTCCCGTGATTTCTCGGTTGTTAGCAACACCAAGAACGTACGATAGAGACTAGAAATTGGTAAATTAATCAACACACTACAAGCAATTGTTCATACATCATAATAACAAAGCAAAGGTACCAAGTTATTATTCTAGAAATGCAAGAAAACACACAAGAGTTCAAGAAAAACCTTCACCAAGAATGATCACCAAAAGTTTAGCCTAGCATGACTTGGTGAATCATCAAAACATCCATAGCAATGTTCATAAGAATAAAAAACATAAAACCAATGTTTGTGATTGTTCCCCAATGATGAAATCAAGCCAAAATCGCCCAAAATCTCTCCAGAAACGTTCCCAAGTCGAAGATAGCCGAAAAGACACCATAAAACATGTTTTAATAGTGGGAGTTACAAATTAATGCAGGGGCCACCGTACCTTACGGTAGCCACCGTAAGGTATGGTTGAACATGGAAAACTGACGGCCAATCTTTATTGCCAAACGGTCGGAATTTTTTGTCCAGAAGCAACCGTAAGCTACGGTTGCTACCGTAGCTTACGGTGGAGCTCTCCCAAAATCCATTTTTTTCTTCTTTCAATTCTTCTTTGCTCCATCCCATTCCCGTCCGTTCCAAAGCCCGTATTTCTTCATTTTAGGCTCGTTAATGCTCCTGCAACCAAAGTACTCGCAGTTATCCAATCCCATGCAATAACATGATCAAATGCGGATAAATTGAGCGTTTTTATCATTATAAAGGGCTGTTCCTTGAACCACCCGTCACATCCCCACCATTGCTTGTCCCAAGCAATACATTAAAACCATTTTCACACAAAAGCGATCATTTTCAATCAAGTATCCACATGTAATCCATGTACTAACCCATCCTTAACACCCAAATCAACACACCCCTCACAATATCTCTCCTCTTGGCGACAAATAAGCACTAGTGAATATGAGCTAGACTCATAAAAGGCAAATAGATGGGTGCACAACCATAGGCTTGTACCTAAATCAACCTTCCTCTTACGAATGCTAAACATGAATGCAAATCAAAGGGGTTTGTGAGGTTATAACTTGGCTAAGTGCAAAGGTAGGAAAGGGGATATATTTATTGTAGCGCATAACTTTACCCGGTCTTTTATTATACAACGACACATACACACACATGACTAACACACACAAACATAAACATGAACACAAACTACGATATATATCACTCATAAACTTCTCTTTTTTCTTCTTTTCTTTTCTCTCTCTTTTTTTTTTTTTTTCATAACTTCTTTTTCATCATTTTTTCTCATTTTTTTTCAATGCATCAAGAAACCATATTACATACACATACGAACACACTCACTAAACTTCAAACTTGTAACACTAGAATAACACACTAACACTCTATTAAAACACACAAGACTGGGTCAAGTTGGGTATTAATTTAGGGAACTAGTTAAAGGGTAACAAACGATAGGCTTTTAGGCACAAAAATGGGCAACTAAATGTCCAAACCCTCGCCCCTCTCGCTACAAAGCTCATATATATAATTCATGAGGTCCAACCCCCCAAATCCCACACTCACACTCAACACGATGAGGCTACTTAATGCCCTTATCATCTCTACACTCATGTTCAACTAAAGACTCAAGTTGCATTCAAGCACACGTTCTAGTGCACCCCTACCTATTGCCACTCTCAATACACACACACACACACACACACATATATATATATATATATATATATATATATATATATATATTTGTTCTACAATTGTGGCTCAAATCTCACTAAGAATAAAAAGGGTGTTAAGGGTTGCCGGTGTGCTTCTTGGAGTCAATTCAAGGTGTTCCAATTCTCACCATGCTTAAGCTTGATTTCCAAAAAAATTTAAAACTCCAAATTTTCCCCCATCGCCACACTTAGGGTACATTGTCCCCAATGTACGGTTTTGGGAGGAATAGATCGCTACAAAACCACAAAATTTTTCTTTTTATATTTTCTGATTTTTTTTTATTTTTTATTTTTTTTAATTACTACACCACCAAGGCACAACCCAATACGAACACAATCAATACACCACCCAACCACCCGACCCAAAACAAAATGAAAAAGAACATAAATATGCAATTAAATACAAGAGAACACCACCTGGTCAATAGTAGCGTGGCTGCGGCAGTCCAAACACGGACGTCACCAAATCATTCCACTCTCCGAATCCAAGTGCACCGTCATTGCTTCCACCTTGATCTGGGGCCTGCTGCTGTGATTGCCTGGGGTCGATCCACTGAGAATGATGGAGTGGTGGAGTCGGATACGAAAGGCTGCCATCATATGGCGGTAAAGACCCATAATGCACCGGTTGTGGATCCATGACTACAAGTCTTCCTGCGTGCCAGTCTGCGTTCATGCGCCGGTTCTGATCATCTATGTACCTATTATTTATCTCCACCTCATGGGAATAGGCATGGGCCCTATTCCACAACTCCCGTCTATCAAAATTCTGCTGCATGGTCCTTTCCACACTTGTGCTCATCATCGTCTGATGATCAAATAAAGTGCGCTCTGGCCCCGACCATGTATCAAAAACTGAAGGAGGAGGGCGTTGATTTTCAATCACCGATTGCATATTACCCGCAAACGCCCAACCATCTTCATAATCCCTCTCAGTGTAATCATAGAAACCTCCACCATGCATCCTGCTCGAACTACCCTGCCCAAAATCCATATGTGCCCCTGTCGGCTCTTCTACATAATCCTCCTCCTCACTCGGAGGCTCATCTCCACTTTCGGGCTCATCTTGTTCTCCGGGCAAAAGCAACCTCGCATCGGCTTTCAAAGCCCTCCATCGTTGACCCTCAGATTTTAGCTTATGATATCTTTCCGATTCGGTGTAAGTCCACCCAGTCCCCATTTTCTTCAACTCCAATGGCTTGTACCTCTTTTTCTTTTCCACAGCATCGGCTGTAATCGCCTTTTGTTGCTTCAACAGGGCGGTAATGATTATGCAATAGGGAATAATCCTTCTCCCAACCGAATTCCGGCACATCCAAACATGATTTAAAATTAAGTACCGAATGGAAAATTTTGGGCCCCCATGAAGCAATGTGTACAGGATAGGAATTTCAGGGTACCTAACCTGTTCTTTATCGGCTCGCCTCGGTATGACATTTAAGATACAAATAGCCAACAACAGTTTGGCCTTAATCTTCAAATCTTTTCTATATAATGTCCTACCATATGTGCCCAGAAGAAACAAGGCTTCCAACATCTCCATCCACCTCGGGTGTTTGTCAGGTTTTATCAGCAAATCATCAAGACTCAGGGTTATATACTCTCGCGCTGGCAAGATATCATACTTAGCCAACCTGCGCAATGTATCATAAGACATCTCTCCCTACACCCCGTTCACCTCACCAATCAGCTTCATTTGAGATGGTTTGTCATATCTGTTACATCTTAATGTCGCCATCCACTCTTCTATTTCAGTTAAAAACAGATATTTATCCTCTCGATTATAACAGTGAAGCGCTGCTTCCCATCCTAAGGCCCGGAATATGTCAAACACTTTAAACGGCCCAAACTCTATTTCCCTCACATCTCTTTCACAAATAAATGCACCTGCTCGATCTTGTAAATTTTGCATTTGGTCATGGAATAATGTCGCTTGCCATATCCCTGGTTTCTCATACAAAGGCCCTGACTCCCATTTTGGCTTATCAGCCGGGTCTAACCGAGGCGGCTCAGGTGCTTGCTCCATCTCTTCATCGGAGTCATCATTACGCGCAAGATATTTTCTTCTCTTGTACTGTTTCTCAGGTTGTTTTCCTTTAGCTTTTGCTGATGACGAACTTGCTCCCGCCACTTCTCCAGTTTTAGCCATGTTCCTACACAAGTCACAACAAACCAACACAACACAACAAAAATACCCAAATCAGTCCAAATCTCTTTAAATCTCCTCACACTTGCTTGTTATTATGGTAGTAGATGATAGTGAACCGAACATTTCACAATTGGTTTAACAAAATTTGGGCATGATGCCTCTACATTATTAGAATTACCAAAAGTTCACATATACATCTCAAAATTCCATCTACCACCATATTATTATCAATCAACAACATTCACATTCTAACATCTAATAACAAGCAAGTGGGTATGAATGAGTAAGAACAATAAGCTCTATATTTTTCACAATGTGTCATCAAAATTAAGAACATAGGGTACATACCTTTGTCTTGAAGAGATTAGAACACAAGAAAAACAAAATCTTGAAAAAGCCCCAAAATTGCGAATTTAGGGTTTTTGATTTGACCCACTAGAATTGTTTTTCTTGCAATTTGTTACCCAAAATTAAAGACTAGATGGAATTTAGTTAAGATGGATCCAAGAATCACTAGATTTGGTGAAAGATTGAAGATATTATGAAGGATTTAAGGTGAAGAAGGTTATGGGTGTTTGGAAGAACTCTTGGAAGAAGATGAAGAATGTAAAAGAATTGAGTGAGAGAAAGAGAATAAGAATGGTTAAGTATTTACGTGGGTTAATTTTTTTTTATTACGTATATGACCTGACCCACCAGTGCCCAGCTCCCACCGTATCCTACGGTGGGTAGTGTATGTTACGGTGGCCAAAACAGTCCATTTCTCTGCCGTAAGGCAGTAGCCTTCCACAGTGGGTTTCGTTTTGGTGCCCCAGGCCCACTGTAAGCTACGGTGGCCCGTGGGCAATTTTTTTTTAACAACACACAAAACACACTTAGATTGTTACAGGAAAAACTTGTAATTTTTAAAACACAAAAATTACCCTACCCCCTCGAAAGACCAGTGTTGTCCTCAACACAATGCTAGAACGTGTTCGTAACCCGAACATCCCCACACTTGTTTCAAACACAGAGTTCGGCCAAAAACAAAATTGGGCAATAAAAACAAAACAAAATAAAATAAAATCTAACTATGTACACTACCAAACCTGGGCCTCTCATGATTGATCCTCCACCACCGGGCGTAAGATGTAGCCCGCTTTATCAACCTCCAAGTTGTTGATGTCATTGCCCTCCAAGTACGGCTTCAAGCGATGCCCGTTTACCGTTTGTTGCTTGTTGGTGTGTTCATCCAAGATATCTATATCACCAAACTTCCCAACCCGGCAAATTACATAAGGACCCATCCACTTGCTCTTTAACTTTCCCGCGAACATCTTCAATCTTGAGTTATACAACCAAACCTTTTGACCCACCTCAAAGGTTTTCTTTCGCAACTTGGCATCGTGAACCTTCTTGAGTTTGTCTTTATATGCCGATGCACATTCATTTGCTTCATCCCTAATTTCTTCAATGTCTCTCAATTGCAACTTTCTTGTCTTGCCCGCCTCATCATAATCGGCATTCACAATTGTGATTGCCCAATGCGCCCATTGTGCTAACTCCATTGGCAAGTGACACCCCTTTCCATACACCATTCGATAAGGTGTTGTGCCAATTGGAGTTTTATAGGTCGTACGATACGCCCACAAAGCATCATCCAACTTACTCGACCAATCCTTCCTATTAACTCGCACAGTCTTCATAAGAATTTCTTTGATTTGATGGTTGGACACTTCAACTTGTCCACTTGTTTGCGGATGGTATGGTGTAGCAATCCGGTGATTCACACTATATCTCTTCAATAATTTCCCAAAATTAAAATTTTTAAAATGCGAACCACCATCACTTATAATCACTCGAGGAATACCAAATCGGGCAAAGATATTGGATTGTACGAATTTGCAAACAACCAAATGGTCATTTGTCCTTGTTGCAATTGCTTCAATCCACTTTGATACATAATCTACCGCCACCAAGATATATAAAAAACCCATTTGAATTAGGAAAAGGACCCATAAAGTCGATGCCCCAAACATCAAATATCTCTACAACCAAGATTGGTTGCATTGGCATCTCATCTCTTTTGGATATACTTCCCATCTTTTGGCAATTTAAACAATTTCGGGCAAATTCACAAGCATCTTTGAAAATTGTGGGCTAAAAAAACTCACATGAAAGAACCCGGTAACCGGTTTTGTGCCCACTAAAATGTCCTCCACAAGCGGATGAATGAGCATGTGTCAAAATTTCTTTTACCTCCGATTCGGGCACACACCTTCGGATAACTTGATCGGGCCCAATCTTGAAGAGATCCGGTTCATCCCATATATATTGTTTCACTTGGACCATAAATTGTTGTCTTCGTTTCTTAGTCCAATGATCCGGAATGGCACCCGTGGCTAAATAATTAACATAATGAGCATACCACGGTGCAACTCGATTCGACACGGCTAGAAGTTGTTCATCCGGAAATCTTTCATTTATTTCACTCACATCATCAATCCCTTCCACCGGAATTCGAGACAAGTGATCCGCCACTACATTCTCACTTCCCTTTTTGTCTCGAATTTTTAAGTCAAACTCTTGAAGTAATAAAACCTACCGAATCAAACGTGGCTTGGCGTCTTTTTTCTCCATTAAATATCGAACCGCACTATGGTCCGAATACACCACCACCTTGCGCCCCCAAATATACGAACGAAACTTGTCCAAAGCATACACCACCGCTAATAATTCTTTTTCGGTTGTGGTGTAATTCAGTTGCGCTTCGGACAAAGTCTTGCTCGCATAATAAGTTACCACCGGCTTCTTATCAACTCGTTGACCCAAAACAGCACCGATTGTAGTCTCGCTTGCATCACACATTATTTCAAATGGCTTTGACCAATCCGGCGGTTGCAAAATAGGAGCCTTGACTAAGTGTTCCTTCAAAACATTAAAAGCTTGCAAACATTCATTAGTAAAATCAAAGGCAACATCTTTCAATAGCAAATTACATAAAGGCTTGGTGATAACACGAAAACCCTTAATAAAGCGTCTATAAAATCCCGCATGTCCCAAAAATGATCTTACCCCTTTCACATTTTTCGGTGGTGGCAATGATGATATGACCCGAATTTTTGCCTTGTGCACCTCCATACCCCTTTTAGAAATTACATGACCCAACACAATTCCCTCTTGCACCATGAAATGGCTTTTCTCCCATCTAAGCACTAAATTTTTCTCAACACATCTTTTTAAAACTTTTTGTAATTCGTTGAGACAAGATTCAAAGCTAGTGCCAAAAATTGAGAAATCATCCATAAACACTTCCAACGACTCTCCAACCATTTCCGAGAAAATACTCATCATACATCGTTGAAAAGTTGCCGGAGCATTACACAACCCAAATGGCATCCGCCTAAAGGCAAAGGTACCATATGGACAAGTGAAGGTGGTCTTGTGCTGGTCATCCGGGTGTATTGCTATTTGGTTGTACCCCGAATACCCATCTAAAAAGCAATAATATTTCTGACCCGACAGTTTTTCAATGATTTGATCAATAAAAGGAAGTGGGAAATGGTCCTTAGAAGTGGCGGCATTCAATTTTCGGTAATCAATGCACACCCGCCACCCGGTAACGGGTCGGGTGGCAATTTGTTCACCACTTTCATCTTTAATCACTTGAATACCGGACTTCTTAGGGACCACTTGAGTAGGACTTACCCAAGCACTATCCGAAATAGGATAGATAATTCCCACATCCAACCATTTAATTACCTCTTTCTTTACCACTTCCCTTAGGTTCGGATTCAACCTTCTTTGAGCTTCTCTTGTGGGCTTTGCATCCTTGGTGGTGATGATCTTGTGCATAACAATTGATGGACTAATTCCTTTAAGGTCGGCAATCGTCCACCCAATAGCTTCTTTATTTTCTTTCAAAACTTCCATTAAAGCTTGTTCTTGCGCCATCTCTAAATTAGAGGCAATAATGACCGGTAATGTGTCATTATCCCCTAAGAAAACATGCTTCAAATGGCTTGGCAAGTCCTTGAGCTCCAACTTTGGTGCTTCTTCTAGCGACGGTTTGGTACCCGAATCAATTTCCACCGGCAAACTTTCAAACTGGCGGGACCATGGTGGTCGACCCTCATTGAATGCCAAGACATCTTGCTTCTCCTCTTCAATCCCCAAAGCACAAGCATGTACCTGTTCAGAAAAATCATAAGCACACAAATCCATTCCACCCTCCTCATATTCATGCGGATTGCATCCATCGACTATATTTGCCATAAAACACTCTTCAACACTAGAATCATTAGAATTGTTAGTAAAAACATTTAAATGCATTTTCCGATTTCCGAATGTCATATCGACTGTACCAAATCTACAATCAATCACTACATGCGCGGTATTCAAAAATGGACGACCCAAGATAACATTTTGTTGTTGCTTTGAATCCGCGGATGAGTAGTCCAATACCAAAAAATCGACCGGGTAATAAAATTCATAAATTTTTACAATGACATTTTGAACCATACCCCGAGGTAACTTATGAGACAAATCGGCTAAAACAACCGTTGTCTCCACCCTAGCTAATGGACCAAAATCATATTGATCATACAAACCCCTCGGTAAAATGCTCACCCCAGCTCCAAGATCTAGCAATGCCTTTGCCATTTGAAAATCACCAACTTGAATATTTATTAATGGCGTGCCCGGATCTTGGAGCTTAGGAGGAAGCTCCCCATTTAAGACTGCACTTACTTGCCCGGTAACATTCACCCGCTTCGGCATTTTCTTCTTTTGTTGCCTCTTTTGTGTACATAATTCTTTTAAAAATTTAGCATAAGCGGGTACTTGTTTTATTGCATCAAGTAAAGGAAGATTAATTTTTACTTGTTTAAACATGTCCCACATTTCTTCTTTTTGGGGACATCTTGATGTGATAAATTTTTTCTTACCCGGGTCAAGTAGAGCCGATGGAAATGGAACTTGATTCGGCTCATTTTCAACTTTTTCATTTTTATCATTCTCACTCACTTCCGGTTTTTTAACATTTGATTCTTTTTGTAAAACTGGTGGAGTTTCATCATGTTCACTCTCGTTACCCGTGACATCCTCAACTACCCCCTCAACAAAACCCGGTGATAAATTAGCTTTAAATTCTTTACCACTTCTTAACACACTCACTTGATTAACATTAACATTATTACCTCGTGATGAGCCATTAGACAGATTTACCTGGGTGTCACTAGGAAGTTTTCCTTTGCCTTTTTTCAACTCCGCCACATCGGTTGCCAATTGACCCATTTGAGTTGTTAATGCTTGGATGCTTTTGTCACGAATCTCACCCTTTTGTATCCGGGCTTCATCAAGTTGATTTCTCTTTTGCATGTCTTGTTGGATAGCCCGAAGCATCTCCATGACTTCATTCCCACTTGATGAATCTTGACCCGAACTCCTTTGACCCATTTGAGCTTGCCCTTGGTATCCACTATTGTTTCCACCTATATAGTTCCCTTGATTGTATTGTTGACGAGGTACATAATTACCTTGAGCAGCTTGGAAATTCGGGTTGGATTGATTTGATGCATTCCCATAACGAAAATTAGGATGATTTCGTAACCTGGGGTGGTATACATTGGAATTCATGTCATAATTTCGACCACCCCCTTGAATAGCATTCACCTCTTCCGTTTGTCCTTCATTCACTACCACTTGACAAACCTCCGCCGTATGGCCTATTTCTTGACAATTATTGCAAACGTTGTACAATTGATTTGAAGTTTGCACATTACCACTTTCTACCCCATGCACTTGAGGCCTTTGAATCACATGCCTCGCCCGTCTCGATGATTGAGCCTTTCTTTTGGAAAATACCGCCATTTGCTCTAAAAATGCCCAATCGTATTGTTCATAGTTTGTACCAAAAATACCATTTGTGATGGACATTAAATCACGGGTATCCTCCGAACTCAAACCTTCCTGAAAAGCATTCAACAATTCCCAAAGTTGGATACCATGGTGAGGACAATTTCTTAACATCATATTGAATCTTTCGAATGCTTCATGAAACATTTCCCCCGATTGTTGTTGAAAACTTCTCAAACCTCTCCTTGCATCATTTGTCTTTTGGGAGCTATAAAATTCATCTAAGAACATTTGTTGCACGTCGGCCCATGTAAAAATAGACGCGGATGGTAGAGTGTGAAACCATCTCTTCGCCTTGTCTTCCAAAGAAAATTGGAAAAGCACTAACTTAACATCATCCGAAGAAAATCCTTGATCTCCAATAGTATTTCAAATAGAATCATAAGTCTCCAAATGAAAATAAGGCTCTTCCGTTGCTAGCCCCTTGAATTTTCGTAAACTTTGGAGAGCGGTTGTTCTAACTTCAAAAGTTCTTCCCTCCGCATTTTGAGGAATCACTATTGGTGAAGGATTATTAGTGATAATTGGCCGAAAATGCGCTTCAATTCCCCTTACAACCTCACGGTGAAGTCTTCGAGGTGCTCTCAATGGTGCTCTTGGTTGACCCATTTGACCTTGCATTGGCCCTTGCGGTGCAAATTATTGTTGGTTTGGGTATTGATGCATAGGTGGTTGTTGTTGTTGAATCGGCCTTTGATTTTGAGCTTGCACGTGTTGAGGACGCATTTGATTAAGTGGTGTAGGACATTGCAATTGCAACCCTTGAGGTCTAACATGTTGTACCCCAACCGGTAGTCTACCCGGGTCTTGAAATTGTTGAATTGATTGACTTATTTGACCTGCTCCTGCTTGAGATCCCACAAATGCTCCATCACCTCCATAATAGTACCCTTCTTCATTATACCCACTGAACTCTTCTTCTTCATACACATCATTATATCTATCCCTTTGAAATCTCAAATTTTACCCACTTGGAAAAGATGAATATTGAAAACCCGATTGGTTTGGTGGTTGGTATGTAGATGTGGTATGGACAATGGTTGAGCCTTGTGGTTGTGGGAAAGTAGAAGATGATTGACCCATAGTTGGGAAAAAATGGGAAAATGGTGGAATGGTATTTGATGGACTATAGGTAAGGTTGGGTTCAACTTGAGAAGAACTTGGTTGGGTGGTATGAGTTGGTGTGGAAGGATTGTTAGAAAGGTTAGGCATTGTGGTATTGGGTGAAAGTTGTGTAGAGGTAGGAGTGAATGATGAGGTCGTTTGACCCGTTGTTGGTGGTATTTGAGGTTCTTGCATGATGTTTCTTGGTGTAAACGGTGAAGTGGGTGAATCAATGATTCTGTTTTTACTTATCAACACTCGGTTCTGTCTCAATGTCCTTTCAATTTCCGGATCAAACAATAGCGGTGATGACTCGTGAGAGCCTCTAGTATGCATACACTTGAAGTACCTGCACACTAAACACAACCAGTGTAAACCCGAAAATAACAAAACAAAACTAAAAGTGTAACACACGTTGCGCACTACTCCCCGGCAACGGCTCCAAAATTTGACGTGCTGTCGTGGTACACGTAAAATTTATCCCAATTACAACCAATAAGTAGTGGTAAGAAGGTATCGAACACAGGGAGTTTGTGGAAAATGTGTGAATTCTAGTTTTGTTGATTAACTACAATTAAACTACTTAAATAAAAATAAACGATCAAGAGTTTGAGTATTTTGATTTTAACTAAAGTAACAACTGATTAACGATTTAAACTTAAGATTTTTTCTTCAAATTATGGAACAATGATCATTCAAGGATCTGGTTTCTCTAAACACTTGTGTGAATTTCTACTAGAAAGAGTTACTTAGACATAACTCATGTACAAGCAATTGTTGTGATAAAAGGGAACAAAGTACTCAGATTATATTAACGCGAGGTTGTTTCCCGATGACCAATTAATCAATAACCAAACCCAATCCTTCCCGTGATATCTCGGTTGTTAGCAACACCAAGAACGTACGATAGAGAATAAAAATTGGTAAATTAATCAACACACTACAAGCAATTGTTCATACATCATAATAACAAAGCAAAGGTACCAAGTTATTATTCTAGAAATGCAAGAAAACACACAAGAGTTCAAGAAAAACCTTCACCAAGAATGATCACCAAAAGTTTAGCCTAGCATGACTTGGTGAATCATCAAAACATCCATAGAAATGTTCATAAGAATAAAAAACATAAAACCAATGTTTGTGATTGTTCCCCAATGATGAAATCAAGACAAAATCGCCCAAAAACTCTCGAGAAACGTTCCCAAGTCGAAGATACCCGAAAAGACACCAAAAAACATGTTTTAATAGTGGGAGTTACAAATTAATGCAGGCCCCACCGTACCTTACGGTGGCCACCGTAAGGTACGGTGGAACATGGAAAACTGACGGCCAATCTTTACTGCCAAACGGTGGGAATTTTTTGTCCAGAAGCCACCGTAAGCTACGGTGGCTACCGTAGCTTACGGTGGAGCTCTCCCAAAACCCATTTTTTTCTTCTTTCAATTCTTCTTTTCTCCATCCCGTTCCAGTCTGTTCCAAAGCCCGTATTTCTTCATTTTAGGCTCGTTAATGCTCGTGCAACCAAAGTACTCGTAGTTATCCAATCCCAAGCAATAACATGATCAAATGCGGATAAATTGAGCGTTTTATCATTATAAAGGGTTGTTCCTTGAACCACCCGTCACTTATTTAACATATGTTCTTCAGCCTTTAACATATGATTCCAAAATCAGCATTTCATGTATGTTACAATATAAAGCTCAAAAATGACATCTCATGGCTTTGTTCGGTCCTATACTCACACGCATACACTAATGTGTATGTGTGCGAGTATGTGTAAGTCCCTATACATGGTTTACCGTATGTTTATATACAATATACATAGATATATAGGTGAGTGTATGAATGATGTGTTTATTATCATTTTGCATCTTTTGATCGACATTTAACACTTTGTGTCCATGACATGATTGTGTGCGTGGTTGATAGGGGTCGAGTGAACATTGTAATCGGCTAATATAAGGAAAAGTGAGACATTAAGTTAAGTTTTAACACTTTATGTCCTTATACATGGTACAAATCGGTTTTGACAAGGAAAACGGTCGATGGTCTTCTCCAACTCTCGAACTATGGCCTCGACTTGCTTGATATAACTCGGTCATTGCTTCGAATGGTGGTCTCGGTCTAACAATGGTGTGGTTGAACCCTTGGGTTCTTGGCTGAAGGTTAATCAAAGGAAAAGGAGAGTTTTTTGTGTTTGTGGTATTGTGTTGTTGTGTGCCTCCCTTGGGTCGGTTATATACACGAGAGAGAGAGAGAGAGAGAGAGAGAGAGAGAGAGAGAGAGAGAGAGAGAGAGAGAAGAGAGTTTTTGGTTGGCTAACATATAAGGAAGGTCAATGTGTATGGATCTATGTAGTGTAAAAGTTGCCTTCCATTTAGATCAAACTAGTTAACCTAGGTATAGGGTTGCTTGGAAGTTTCTTTCTTGGATTCATGCTAGCCGATTCTTTAAAGTTGAGGTGGGATTTTTGGTTAGTCAACATGGCATTGGAAGAATGTGTGGGTTTCTATATTAGTATAAGGCATGAAAGTTGGTGTTTTTGGTTTGTAATGTAGTGATTGTGTGTGTGTAAGTATCGTATGTGGGTGTATTATATGGATGATATGAGTTGTTTTAATCAATAAACGCACATGGGCATAAGGCCGATTTCTTGAGACTAGAAATGAGTGTGCATACTATGAATTGTGTTTTGTTCCACATGTAGACTTTGATATACAATAGACATATGAATTGCAAATACTTTGAAACTTACAAACTTATTGCTAGACTAGGTCTATGTATTCTCACTAACTTTTAGTTGACCCCCCCCCCCATTTTTCCAAACTTAACAGTTTCAGAGAAAAATGGTGCTTGAAGTCTATTGCTATCCCAAGAGAAGATTATTTGAAGTTGTTTCTTATCATTGCATGTAAAATTTAAGTTTGTGACAATTGGATGTATTTAGTTTAAATTATATGTAATGGAATTAACGATTATTTAAACATATGTATTGCCATGAGCTACCGAACAATCATCACTACATGACACCTCGATGTTTCTGCCATCGGTTGGGGTGTTGCATTATGAACCTAAGCCATTTTGGCTTTGGGTTTACTCTTGAGAACTGGAAGAGTAACAATTTGTTTTGGACCATTTTTAGAAATCCATGTTGTAACATCGCGAATTTCCCCTAATTTTTTTTGATAAAAAGAATGTATTGTTTTAAACATAATATGTTTTAAATACCTTAAACTAATAATTATTTGTATCTCGACACTTTTGTACGTTTTAAAAATATTTTGAGTCACTTTTGGGCTTATATAATCATATTATGAATTTAGAATAATATAGTTTTAGGGAAATAATTGCCAAAAAAAAAGATTTGTGTGGACCGGGACTCGAACCTGCGTCCACAGCCAACCAACACACAGTGACAACCAACTGAGCCAACTATCATCTTGTAAAGTATTTTAGAAGAAAATAAACTTAACACATTCCTTAAATTGATTAGTCAAAGTCTTAGTCAAACAGTCAAAGTCTTAGTCAAACTGTCAAAGTCTTAGTCAAATAGTCAATTCATTATAAAACCTTACTTTATGGTGTTGACCAATTTTAATGGCTAATTGACTCCAAAACTAGTATAAAAACCCACCTATGACCCATTATACTTTGCACCTCAAAATCGATTGTTTCAATCCGATTAAACTTTCCCTCATACCTTTCTTCTATAGTCTATTACTTCTACAATTGAAGCTTTGATTATAAGCTCTTGTAATTGGCGAATTGGAAGCTTGATATTCTTTCTTTTTCGTTTTCTTCAATTTGGACTAGCTACGTTGTTGAGTCTTTGGGATTCGCCTCGCATACATTCACAACACATTATTCTATTTTGTTCACGAGACATAACATTTTGCTAAGGTGAGTTTTACATAGCCCCTTTTCTATTTATCACTATTTTTGGGGTGAAACATGTTACAACATTCTATATGCAATTCAATCATAAAGTGTCTATGTGTTTTTCTATGTTGCATTATGTCTTAAACATGACTAGGGTAAGCACAATATTCTAGCATAATCATTAACATTGATCAGCCGACGATATACAATGATAGATCTATTGGACTGACAATCCCACCCGGATACGTGCCTCCTACAAAGGTAGTGTGGGTGATTGTTATCGCATAACATAATCGAGTGAACCATGAGCGTATGGGATGGACCACAATATAACAGTCACAAGGGTTGATTATGCACTCTATTTACTTCTAGTATGTTTTCACATATGGACTAGACTTGCCATGACACTTGAATTGTACAAGTTTTATTCGATTATAAAAACCTATGTAATTCTCACCAACTTTTGTTGACCCAAAATATTTTCAAACTTAACATGTTTCAGGTTATAGCTTGCTTGAAGATTAGAGTTATTGCTTGAAGATGCGTAGCTAGTATTTTTCATTTTGATGTACAAAATTCTTAGAACAATTGTATGTAATTTATTTAAATCATTTATTGAAATTTATTATTTACCATGAGCTACTGAACAATCATCAATACGTGACATCCCGATGTTTCCGCCATCGGTTGGGGTGTTACAGATTGGTATCAGAGCCATGGTTATAGGGAATTAGGTTATTAGAAAAATAATCTAGTCTATAACCATAGGATTATAACCAGTACTTGCTCCTTTTACTTGCAACTCTACTTGTTTCTATTCTCTACCTCTATCCTACTTCTTATCCCTACTTTAGTCCCTACAAGATGTTTGCTCTCCATAACTGGAACAAAATTCTCAGATCCTAACATGAAATACCTTATAAATCTCGTCGAAGCTCTATATTCTAATAACGAACACGTGCAATCTGGAAGGGTGAATGCCTGTATTCTGAGTTTTCTGTCTAGGACTGGCATTGCGCATAAATCCCAATCAGACGAGGGACCCGGATGCCTACCTGGGAATTCTCGGGATGAGTGTTCACTTATAGGCTAAAGCATGTCTTCACTATGTTATTAGAATCTAGAAGTTTTGATAAGTCAACGTTTTCGTTTATTCGTTTTAATTAATGAATAAATGATTACACTCACTTCCCTTAAACTAAGCTCTAAAATCTCAAAATTTTACAGCTTAAATCAATCTCATTTCATAACCATCTAAGGATTTCACAATCACACTTCACCTTACCATCTTAGACACTTTTTAAATATTCAACACCCTACCCAAATCATATTATTTCATTTCTCCACATGTTACTTATTTTTAAAAACTATAACCTCATACCTTAGCACAAACTAAAGATTTCTAAATCCTGTTGTATTTTCATTACCTAGTAACTTTACAAAGTACATATTTTTGTCAAAAGATGTCCTCGAACTTAAATTCAATTGTTTATTTATTGACGTAACAAACAATTTTCTATATAATGCTTTAAACTATTAAAAATCACTTAATAGAACCTTGATCTTCAAAACCTAATGTCATGTTTGAAATCTCCAACTAACGGGAATATTTTAATCAAAAGCCCACTTAGCTTGTACTATTTAACAACTTTTGCTTTATGCATAAAACCAATTTTGAAAATAAGATTTTTTTTTTATCCATAGGAATAATATCTAGTCTCTAAATTCTCCATCGACACTCACTCATTTTCAACTTGTTCAAAGTTTTACAATATTTGGCATATACCACAATCATGTTTTCTTATACACTTGATTATAACCTTTGATCCAAACCCCAAAATTTACACTGCTACATAATCTCCTTACTATAAAATAAACTCTTTATCAACTATCTTCACATTCACTATCTCTCACAACCTTGATTCTGCTTCAAGATTTTTCATCATCCTCTCAAGAACTAAATTCATATCCTTCACCTTCTCAAACATGAACTAGTTACCCATGATAACCAAACTATTGAAACTTGGTTGTGTGTTGCATCAAACTTAATCCTTAGTTATACATGAGGATTCGATTATCTACCATATTTAAACATTTGATACTAGAAATCATGGAATATAAACTATTTGCTATAGACACACCTAGAGTCATTAACCTTGTCTAGGACAACACTATTACAACTCGCATGCTATGCTTGATACTTGATTGTTTATATGTACATATTATCAATTTGCAATTTATGTGTTAAATAATTGGTACACTTAATCAAACAACAGGTAGAGGATGAAGTACTTGCTCAACAGTTAGTTGAGTACCAAATAACCTACTCAACGATTGGTAGAGGTCATCATGCCTGCTCAACAGTCGGTAGAGGCCCTACAACCTGCTCAACGACTGGTAGAGGCTACCGCACCTGCTCAACAATCGGTAGAGGTTCTTACTCACTGACTGGTAGAAGTCTTTTTCCTACTCAACAGTTGGACTCATTTTTGGATACATTGTAAACGATTCAATCACAAGGTTATTTTGCATTACTTACATGTGTGTTTAGAGTCATAGAAGGACACAAAACCCTAATGTAAGGTAAATTGGTGATTGCGGTCCGGAACGTAATCATGAATTTACAGGTATGTTAAGGTAGTGTGAAATTCTAATAAGGTTTTAGTAGTTCATTTGGTTTTCATATAGCCAATCAATTCATGCATTTCTTATAAGATTCCTAAAACATAAGTTTAGTATTTTGCTAGATTCTTATGCTTCTTGCTACTTCAGACGAACCTAATCCAATCCTTAAAACTCACATCTCAAACCTCTTATCCAAATTATTCGAAACAAATTATTCTATTACCTATAAATTCATGTCGTGCCTTAACCCAAACCACAGCTGCCTTAATTTCTACCTAATCAACCTCAAACCTGTGTTTTTAATAACTTCGGGACGAAGTTTCCAAAAGTAGGGGAGACTGTAACATCGCGAATTTCCCCTAATTTTTTTTGATAAAAAGAATGTATTGTTTTAAACAATATATGTTTTAAATACCTTAAACTAATAATTATTTGTATCTCGACACTTTTGTACGTTTTAAAAATATTTCGAGTCACTTTCGGGCTTATATAATCATATTATGAATTTAGAATAATATAGTTTTAGCGAAATAATTGCCAAAAAAAAGATTTGTGTGGACTGGGACTCGAACCAGCGTCCACAGCCAACCAACACACAGTGACAACCAACTGGGCCAACTATCATCTTGTATAGTATTTTAGAAGAAAATAAACTTAACCCATTCCTTAAATTGATTAGTCAAAGTCTTAGTCAAACAGCCAAAGTCTTAGTCAAACAGTCAAAGTCTTAGTCAAATAGTCAATTCATTATAAAACCTTACTTTATGGTGTTGACCAATTTTAATGGCTAATTGACTCCAAAACTAGTATAAAAATCCACCTATGACCCATTATACTTTGCACCTCTAAATCAATTGTTTCAATCCAATTAAACTTTCCCTCATACCTTTCTTCTATAGTCTATTACTTCTACAATTGAAGCTTTGATTATAAGCTCTTGTAATTGGCGAATTGGAAGCTTGATATTCTTTCTTTTTCGTTTTCTTCAATTTGGACTAGCTACGTTGTTGAGTCTTTGGGATTCGCCTCGCATACATTCACAACACATTATTCTATTTTGTTCACGAGACATAACATTTTGCTAAGGTGAGTTTTACATAGCCCCTTTTCTATTTATCACTATTTTTGGGGTGAAACATGTTACAACATTCTATATGCAATTCAATCATAAAGTGTCTATGTGTTTTTCTATGTTGCATTATGTCTTAAACATGACTAGGGTAAGCACAATATTCTAGCATAATCATTAACATTGATCAGCCGACGGTATACAATGATAGATCTATTGGACTGACAATCCCACCCGGATACGTGCCTCCTACAAAGGTAGCGTGGGTGATTGTTATCGCATAACATAATCGAGTGAACCATGA
The DNA here is from genome assembly GCA_028751855.1 of Ambrosia trifida. Lineage (NCBI taxonomy): Eukaryota > Viridiplantae > Streptophyta > Magnoliopsida > Asterales > Asteraceae > Ambrosia > Ambrosia trifida. The sequence continues at coordinate 59,730,387 of CM054131.1, forward strand.
GCGTATGGGATGGACCACAATATAACAGTCACAAGGGTTGATTATGCACTCGATTTACTTCTAGTATGTTTTCACATATGGACTAGACTTGCCATGACACTTGAATTGTACAAGTTTTATTCGATTATCAAAACCTATGTAATTCTCACCAACTTTTGTTGACCCAAAATATTTTCGAACTTAACATGTTTCAGGTTATAGCTTGCTTGAAGATTAGAGTTATTGCTTGAAGATGCGTAGCTAGTATTTTTCATTTTGATGTACAAAATTCTTAGAACAATTGTATGTAATTTATTTAAATCATTTATTGAAATTTATTATTTACCATGAGCTACTGAACAATCATCAATACGTGACATCCAGATGTTTCCGCCATCGGTTGGGGTGTTACACATGTCATTTTAGCCATGGATTTGCTTTTGAGAACAATGGTGGCACTTTGTGTTCACCATCAAATTTGGTCATCAGAAGTTTGACCATATCAATCAAATCTTTAACCTCAGTAGTTTGTGAAACTGCTGAAGGTTTGGTTCTAACTTCTGAAATAGAATTTTGAGAGAAAGGCTGTTGTTGAGATTTAGTCCTTTTATGGGAAAGGTTTCACTTGGTTGTTGTTTGTTGGGATAGAAAGTGTTTTCAAAATCTTGTTTAATTTGTTTTCCCACAACCAGTTGTAAAATTTTGTTGTACTGATTTCCTTTCCCGTATCTTCAAATTCTGTTATGTGGTTAAACAGACCACATACTTCATATGGTTTTTGTGACAACAGTCAACGGTCCAGGTCAACATCCATACGCATTTTACTTATTATTGTCATTTCATGTGCATAATTATACATTTTGCACACACTATACCCTCAAGTCTGGTGAAGCATGAATTATTTAGGGAACTCAAATAAAGATCACCTGTTTATGCATACAACACCCGGACAATCACCAGAAAGCGTTTCATGAGGTTACCACACCCTAACACATGGTAATTCCTCGCTAACATATGTATATGGATCACAATTGTTATCAAACCTTAAACAACATATGTTCACAATTAATGGACATCAATACATGTTGATATTGTCAACAAACACCCTTACCATTTGAACGAGATCAAGTTGCATTCCTATGCAAATGATCGACTATAACCAGTACAAACTAGTACCCCAATCAACACACATTATACCTAGACTAACGATTATCCATATCCTTAAACATATACACCCACAATTAACCTATCCTTATGTAAACAACTAACAAACAAACATCCTATTTTCTTTCATCACGTCGGCCGATGTATACACTCACATCCATTCATATGTCATTTAAAACATGTGACAAACCTCTTATACTAGAAAAGCCAATACAACTAACTAAGGTAATTATCCAACCAAGAGTCAACCATACCCTTTGTGAACAATACATGACAATCGGCCTAATACCTACCTTGACACCCAATGATTTGCAACTAGAAATGACAAGGAAGATCTATGTTCCATGAAACATCACTATCACCAAGTATTGCACCAACATAGGGCCTAAATCCTGCTAGCATGACTCTTACCAATGATAGCTTACCACAATCATCCTTCCCCTAGCTTTTTATAATCGTCCAAAGGCATACAACCAGAACTATCACCATCATTCCAAATATACACAAGCTTATGATTGGTGGGAACTAAAGACAAAAAAAAAAAAAACACTTGATAGTGACATAACCTTGGATGACACATGAAACCTCCTACGCCTTAAAACCTAGCGACTGAAACTTCCTAAGCATGACATCAAATCCATTTCATCATCATCACCTTATCATTCTTATACCAAGTGAAGAAACAAACAAACTACCTATCATCACTCTTGTTAACAACTACATTTCCCCTTTGGAAGAGGAGGATCGGCCAAATGGGATACCACATAGCCAACATTCTTATGTCAACATCACACCTATCTTTCTTTCCCTCTCTTGCATCGTGGCAGACCTATAACTCCCCAAATCCCACAAAATCATGACAATCAACTTTGTTTTCTTACACATGCATGTTACTGGGGGACAAACAAAGATTCTTACACCTAATTAGGCTTTAATCAAGTAACCTCAAATTCCCTAGACTCAAGACTTGCCAAAAACAACTTGATTGGATGCATGGTGAATCAGCCAACTCAACAAACTGATGGCAACTTGTCTATGACACAAAACATACACCAAACAAAAAGCTTTTACTTATGAATGAAAACTAGGAATCAAGAGGCCATCTTGTCATGAATTGCACTATATAAAGGAAGCCAAGAATCACCTCCAAGTGCCACACAAACCTTCTACTCCTCACCACCATTTGGTCACCTTCCCAACCACCCATAACCCATCGAGCCTCTCAAGTAATCAAGCCGAAGGAAGAAGGTCCCAAGGTCTCTAGGAGTGCACCATCTCAAGCCACCCTTAGGTAAGTCGTCTTGTTTCCAAAACACTTATCTATCGGCCTTAGTATGATCACCAACTCCTCGACCATTGATCATGTATGATTGGCCACACACATACAAGAGTTTTGTGCACATTGTTGATTCAATTAACTAGGGAACACCTTGTCAAGTTATTAAATTTTCATGAAAACAATTGGACAACGTTTTACAATCACGGCCCAATTTAAGCAATAAAAAAGGGATCGAGTTTTGTAATGAAACTTACATTGTGCATACTCGAAACTAAGGTGTGTGTGGAGGTCATCTACAATCGGTTTTTATCAAAAACACATAGGGGAGGCTTCGATTGAATGCTAATAAGCACGAATCGGCACATGTTGAACCACAAAACGATCGGAGCCAAAGCCCCCGTTAAGCCAAAGTTTTGGTTATTATATTCAAACATGTGTTAGAAAGGTCACTAACATGTGTTAACACTACTATTTGATGTTAAACGATTTAATCATGTATTATAGATACTCGTTTTGCCCTAGAACAACCACAAGTTTTACATCGGGAATAAACTATAACAAGACATGGGGTCCACCTTGTTCACTACAGATATTATTTTTACAATATGACACCCGGAGATCCCGGAATTTGATGTTTAACAAAATGCGCATAAATCAACCAACGATTGTCACATGTACAACATACACTAAACACAAGGGTCCACAATGTCGGGTCAGCCAATTGTATGATAACCAACAATGGCATGCTACTTAACGTACCCTTAACTATCATAGGACAACCAGTGTCAGGACGATAGTTGCCTCACATTCCAGCTTTACCAGACCACACGTACCATCAATTAGGTTAGTTTTCACAGCCACATTTTACTGTTATTACATTTTTGGGGGATAAACATGCTACAACTAGTACAATATCATTTGGTGTTTATATTCTATCGTGACTACCATGTGGAACATGAGACATTTGGTTCATGGGATCTCAATAGTCCTCATCCTTACATTATACTGTAACCATTAGCTATCAAAAGCCATGAAACACTTTAATAGATCTATTCGGTTGACACCCCCACTCTTGGTTAGTCGCTCTAACTGGTTACATACAAAAGAGTTTTAGTATTCTACTATACATACATTGTCTTTAGTGTACAATGCACGAGGCACAACAGTCAAGAGGTTTGGTTACGGGACTCATGGTTTGCACGGTAACCATTCGCTTAGCTAGCCTATGACTGGTCATACACGAATTACACAAATGTTTTACTTGTTACATTCAAACTTGTGAACTCACCAACATTATTGTTGACAAATCTTTTATGCATGTTTTTCAGGTAATTGATGACGAGCAGCAAGGGCTTGAGAGAGGGGTTCGAGCATGCACTGGGTGGTACCACTATGGAATGGGTCTTGTCAGTTCCATAATGTTATAATTTCAAGTTCATGAATTTTAGACAATTTCCTAGTTTCAAAACAATGTTGTCATGGTTTGAATAAATTTTATGACAATATCCATCCTTGGATGGTACTTATTTAAATAAATTTGTGTGTTGGTTGAACCTTGTGCTTGAAAACCTTTCAAGGTCGCATCCATGTGTTTCTACCTTGGCGGGGTGTGACAGATTGGTTTCACAGCATAAGGTTATAGCAAACTAAGATTCTTTCGAGTCAACTATAACCTAGGAATTATTTTCAAAATGTTTTCACAAAGTACCACACTGTCTCGCCTTACACCTCTCAAATCTTAAGCTTCTCCACGATGAAACCCAGGTATGGCAGTTTATTTATCTACATACACGTTTATTTACATATATATGCATGCGTATGACAGGATCATGGCCATTACCGTTGACCTCACTATTCTATCCGACTCTGAGCCTGACTACTTGGTGGATGGCACACCAGAGGAGGACCTCCCCCTCTCCCAGCCTGCCCCTGTGCCTTACGAGGCTCCCGACTTCCCCCATCACGAAGGAGGTTGGATCTCGGATACTGAGATAGACATAGACCCAGCCCCCCTAGTTAGGCGTACCTTAGATGATGACACCGGTGATAACGTCCCACTTGCAGACCCAGACGTCCACCATCTAGTGGTCCCTTCCACTACCCCTACTGCCTCGAGCCTGACCCTGTCCTTTCGCATAGACTACACGGGCAGAACCCTCCAGATGTATACTCCCCATAAGAGGGTGCGACAGACTGTGGTCATTGCCCCCCTGTCCGTACTCTGGTTACCAATATGCCCCCCGACTCTATCCTTACCGGCGAACCTGTTCTACCCACTGACCCTATACCGGAGTCACGCACCATGGAGGCACTCGTGCTGGTGGTCGAGCCATCGCCGAGACTGAGGAGATGCTCACAGGCTCGTAAACAGCCATACCTTCCTAGCCTCACTGGTGACCTTGCCCATCGGGACGAGGAGGACAACCACGAGGAGATGACGTTGTGAGGATCATCTGGGCGGCCGCTCTACACCGAGCGCGGCGTTATCTTGTCCCACGAAGCGCAACTTGTTTCTATGGGGGTACGTATCTGAGAGTTGGAGGTTCGTGTGGAGGAGGCTGAGCGAGGGAGGTTAGCGATAGTTCTGGGGAGAGCGGAGGCAGAGAGACGAATCGAGAGCTTGGAGAGGAGGATGACCGAGATGACTCAGGGCATGCGGGACACGATTGCTACACTGGCCGCTGCATTCCCATTTTCTTCTTCTTCTTCTTCTTCTTCTTCTTAGTTTATTATGTGGTTGTACTTGATGCTACTTTATGTTATTTGATGTTACATTATGCTATGTTGTTATGTTGAACTATTGCGGTTCATCCACCCGTCTTTTGTATTGAAATTTATGTATTTTGGGATTTATGTATGGGGTTTGTTATTCGGTGTTGCTTTCTTTTGTCTTGTGGTTGTGATTGATTTGCTATGTGTGGTTATATTTGGTTGTTAGATTTGTATGAGCGACAATATTTACAGAATATGTGTCTCACACTTTTGATATGTGTCATATTAGAAGGACATCATTCAAACTCGACAATCTGCATGAACTAACGATGGCGAACCATTACCCGCCCCTCCCGCTGAGTTGGCTAGAGTGATTGCTGAGGCAATTGCTCGACATGATGCTTCTCGAGCTGATTTTAGCGGAGGTTCCAGAGGTACTTGTCGTCGACGGGGAAGTGATATGGATAACGGTAGAAATTTTTAGGTCCAAATTCTCTACTTAATACTCTGACGCGAACCTTTATGTTAATAATATTCACTATTGTATACACAGAAGTGGAAAACCCTGTTCGGGGATGTTCATACAACACTTTCATGGCTTGCAAACCATGGAGCTTTCATGGTACCGAAGGTGCCATAGGGATTGTCCGTTGGATTGAGAAGACCGAATCCGTTCTCCACATTAGCGGTTGTTCTGAGGACCAAAAAGGGAAGCCCTCACCTGGTAGAATCTTCAAGTACAAACCTTGGATAGAGACGCGGCTTTCAATCTTTCTTGGGTCGATCTCAAAGCTTTACTGATGGAGAAGTACTGTCTGAGTAGTGAACTGCAAAAGCTGGAGGCAGAATTCTGGAATCTTTCGATGGTGGATACCAATGTGACTGCTTATACCACTCGTTTTCATGAGCTCTATCAACTTGTTCCTCACATGGTAACGCCGAAATATAAGAGATTCGAGTGTTACATTTGGGGCTTATCTCCCAAAATCCAAAGCATGGCCACAACGTCAACACCCGCTACTATCCATGCTACTGTTACTCTAGCCCATAGTCTGGGTGATGACGCTGTTCGTATGGGTTCATTGAACCAAAAGGTTGCAGTTGCTGGTGAGAGTTCTAGAGACAAGCGTATGCGATCTGGCTCCAAGAAGGGAAAGAACTCCACTCATAAGCATCAAGACTCTGTGAAGGTTTTTGATACTACTGCTGTTGAGGAGCCCAAGCGAAAATACAACGGGCCCCACCCCTATTGCAGCATATGCAACTACCACCATGTTGGCACTTGTGAGAGTATCAGGTGCAAGAACTGCAATCGATGTGGTCATCAAGCCGCTAATTGCAAGGCCAAAGCCACTAACACTCCACCTCCAAAAACGAGTGTTTCGAATGTGGTGCAACTGGACATTTTCGCAAGGTTTGCCTCAAGGCCAAGGATCAAGCCCGTGGTCGAGCCTTCGTGCTGGGAGCCAACAAAGCACGCGATGATCCTAATTTGGTTACCGGTACGTTTCTCTTTAGCAACCATTTTGCATCTGTACTATTTGATTCAGGCGTTGATTTTAGCTTTGTGTCCACCGACTTTAAGAAATCCCTTGGAGTAGAATATAGTAAGATGGAAACACACGATACCATAGAGTTGGCCAATGGTAAGTTAATTTCATCTGAATAAGTTGCTAGGGATTGTGAATTGGAACTTGGTGATCATGTTTTCTGTATTGATCCACTGCCTATTAGATTGGGTAGCTTCGATGTTGTCATTGGCATGGATTGGTTATCCAAGCATCGTGCAGAGATCGTCTGCCACGAGAAATTGATTTGTATCGCGTTGTCCAATGGTTAAACCCTTTCGATACGAGGGGACCCAGGTGGATCTACTCATTGAATCATATCTTGCATCAAGGCTTAAAAATGTTTAAGGAAAGGTTGTGTCACATCCCTGGCACATGTCGTTGAACAAAAAGCAAAAGATCGGAAACTCAATGACATACCGGTGGTGCGAGACTATCCCGAAGTCTTTCCAGACGATTTGCCAGGGCTTCCACCGCCACGGCAACTCGATTTTCGCAGTGACCTAGTCCTAGGAGCTTCTTCATTAACCCGCACTCCGTATCGTCTGCCACCATTCAAGATGCAGGAATTGTCTAACCAACTTCAGTAGTTGTTGGACAAAGGTTTCATTAGTCCGAGCTTTTCTTCGTGGGGAGCGCCTATGCTGTTCGTGAATAAGAAAGACTTAAGTTTTCGCATGAGTATCGACTACTGGGAGTTAAACAAGCTGACCATCAAGAACAAGTATCCACTACCGAGGATCGATGATCTGTTCGACCAATTGCAGGGTTCCGGCTACTACTCAAAGATCGACCTGTGTTTGGGATATCACCAATGATGGATCCAGGAGGATGGCATACTAAAGACGGTGTTTTGAACTCGTTACGGGCACTATGAGTTTTTGGTTATGCTTTTTGGCTTGACAAATGCTCCTGCTGTTTTTATAGATCTTATGAATCGAGTCTGCAAACCCTATTTAGACAAGTTCGTGATTGTCTTTATTGATGACATCTTGACCTACTCGCGAACCAAAGAAGAGCACGGACATCATTTTTGATTGATCTTGGAGTTGCTAAAAAACGTGAAGTTGTTTGCCAAATTCTCAAAGCGCGTGTTCTAGATTCGAGAAGTCCATTTTCTTGGTCACGTTGTGAACAAGAAGGGTATACAAGTTGACCCCACAAAGATTGAAGCCATCAAGGATTGGGATACACCCAAAACTCTAACTGAAGTGCGACAATTTTTGGGTTTGGCTGGTTATTACCGACAGTTCATTGAAAATTTCTCTATGATAGCCCAACCACTGACTGTCTTAACACAGAATGACAAGAAGTTCGATAGGGGGATCAAACATGAGGAAGCGTTTCAGGTCTTGAAGAACCGTTTGTGTAGTGCTCCGATTCTTTCTCTTCTTAAAGGTACTGATGATTTCGTGGTTTATTGCGATGCTTCTAATGAAGGTCTTGGATGTCTAATCATGCAGAGGAATAAGGTCATCTCTTATGCATCTCGTCAACTCAAGGTCCATGAGAAGAATTACACCACTCATGACCTGGAGCTAGGTGCAGTGATCTTTGCCCTCAAGATTTGGAGGCACTATCTATATGGTACTAAGTGCACTATTTTCACCGATCATAAGAGCTTACAACACATATTCAATTAGAAGGATCTGAACATGCGACAACGTAGATGCGTTGAATTGTTGAATGATTAAGACTGTGAGATTAAATACCATCCGGGAAACGCCAATGTCGTGGCTGATGCCTTGAGCCGGAAGGAACGAGTCAAGACTATGCGTGTACATGCGCTAGGTTTGACCATCCATACAAATATCACTACCCATATTCGTGATGCTCAACAAGAAGCGCTGAAAGGTGAGAACCTGAAGAATGAGTCGTTATTCAAGATGGTCAATCTGTTGGAACCAAGGTCTGACGGCACAATTTACTTTGCCAACCGGATCTGGGTGCCAAGTTGTGGTGGCTTACGCGATTGAATTCTCGAGGAGGCCCACAAGTCTAAGTACTCGGTTCATCCTGGATCTGAAAAAATGTAGAAGGACATGAAGGAATTCTACTGGTGGCACAACCTTAAGGGTGAAATTGCAACGTACGTCAGCCGATGCCTTACATGTTCCAAGGTCAAAGCTGAGTACCAGAAGTCATCCAGTCTGCTTCAGCAACCCGAGATTCCCGTTTGGAAATGGTAGAAAATATATATGGATTTCGTTACCAAACTATTTAAGACGTCCCATGGTCACGACACGATCTGGGTAATTGTTGACAAGTTGACTAAGTCTGCGCATTTCTTGCCGATTAAGGAAACCGACAAACTAGAGAAACTCGCTAAGATGTATATTAAGGAGATTACAACTAGGCATGGGGTTCCTATTTCAATCATTTCTGACCAAGAAAGTCAATTTACTTCCCGATTTTGGCAGACACTTGTGGATGCACTAGGCTCTCACTTAGACTTGAGCACAACCTATCACCCGCAAACCGATGGCCAGAGCGAACGTATGATCCAAACATTGGAAGACATGCTCCTAGCGTGTGTAATCGATTTCGGTGGAAACTGGGATCCTCATCCACCATTGGTCGAGTTCTCTTACAATAAGAGTTACCACACCAGTATCAAGGCTGCCCCGTTTGAAGCTTTATATGGACGCAAGTGTAGATTTCCTTTGTTTTGAGCAGAAGTTGGGGAAAAATAATTGACAGACCCCGAGCTTATTCAAGAGACAACCGATAAGATCTTTCAGATCCGTGATCGCTTGAAAGCCGCTCGAGATCATCAAAAGATCTTTGCTGATCGCCGTCGCAAACCACTCGAATTTCAGGTTGGCGATAAGGTAATCTTGAAAGTCTCGCCCTGGAAGGGTATACCACAGTTTGGCAAACGTGGGAAACTTAACCCCCGATACATAGGTCCATAGGAAATACTTTCTAGGGTTGGTCCCGTGGCATACAAGCTCAAGCTACCAGAAGAGCTTAAAGGTGTTCATGACACATTCCACGTATCCAATATGAAGAAGTGTTTGTCCAACAAATCTTTGATCATTCATCCCGAAGAGATTCACATCGATGATCAACTCCACTTCATAGAGGAGCCAATCGAGGTGACTGATTGGAAAGTCTAGAAATTGAGAAGAAGGCGCACTAAACTTCTCAAGGTCAGATGGAATACAAAGCGTGGTCCCGAATTTACATTAGAACGCGAAGACCAGATGAGACGCAAGTACCCAGCTCTTTTTCCTAAGACTACTAAAACTAGTAGGAAAACTCGATTTCGCGGACGAAATTCCAAAAACAAATGGAGAATGTGACAACAGTCAATGGTCTAGGTCAACATCCATATGCATTTTACTTATTATTGTCATTTCATGTGCATAATTAGACATTTTGCACACGTTATACCCCCTAGTCTGGTGAACCATGAGTTATTTAGGGAACTTAAACAAATATCACCCGTTTATGCATACAACACCCGAACAATCACCAAAAAGCATTTCATGAAGTTACCACACCCTAACACATGGTAATTCCTCGCTAACACATGTATATGGATCACAATTGTTATCACACCTTAAACAACATATGTTCACAATTAATGGACATCAATACATGTTGATATCGTCATCAAACACCCTTACCATTTGAAAGAGATCAAGTTGCATTCCTATGTAAATGATCGACTATAACCGGTACAAACTAGTTTCCCATTCAACACACATTATACCTACACAAACGATTATCCATATCCTCAAATATATACACCCACAACTAACCTATCCTTATGTTAACAACTAACAAACAAACATCCTCTTTTGTTTCATCAAGTCGGCAGATCTTAACACTCACATCCATTCATATGTCATTTTCAAACATGTGACAAACCTCTTATACTAGAAAAGCCAAGACAACTAAGGTAATTATCCAACCAAGAGTCAACCATACCCTTTGTGAACACTACATGACAATCGGCCTAATACTAACCTTGACACCCCATGATTTGCATTTAGAAATGACAAGGAAGATCTTTGTTCCATGAAACATCACTATCACCAAGTATTGCACCAACATAGGGCCTAAATCTTGCTAGAATGACTCTTACCAATGATAGCTTACCTTAATCATCCTTCCCCTAGCTTCTTATCATCGGCCGAATGCATACAACCACAACTATCACCATCATTCCAATATACACAAGCTTATGATTGGTGGGAACTAAAGACAAACAAAACACTTGATAGTGACACAACCTTGGATGACCCATGAAACCACTTATGCCTTAACACCTAGCGGCTGAAACTTCCCAAGCATGACATCAAATCCATTTCATCATCATAACCTTATCAATCTTATACTATGTGAAGAAACAAACAAACTACCTATCATCACTTTTGTTAACAACCACCTTTCTCTTTTGGAAGAATAGGATCGGCCAAAAGAGACACCACATAGCCAACATTCTTATGTCAACATCACACCTATATTTCTTTCCCTCTCTTGCATCATCGCAGCCATATAACTCCCCAAATCCCATAAAATCTTGACAATCAACTTTGTCTTATTACACATGCATGTCACTAGGGGACAAACAAAGCTACTTACACCTAATTAGGTCTTAACCAAGTAACCTCCATTTCCCTAGACTCAAGACTTGCCAACTCAACAAATCGATGGCAACTTGTCTATGACACCAAACTTACACCAAACAAGAAGCTTTTACTTATCAATGGAAACTAGGAATCAAGAGGCCATCTTGCCATGAATCGCACTATATAAAGGAAGCCAAGAACACCTCCAAGTGCTACAAAAACCTTCTACTCCTCACCACCATTCGGTCACCTTCGCAACTACCCATAACCCATCGGGCCTCGCAAGTAATCAAGCTGAAGGAAGAAGGTCCCAAAGTCTCTAGGAGTGCACCATCTCGAGCCACCCATAGGTAAGTCATCTTGTTTCCAAAACACCTATCTATTGACCTTTGTATGATCACCAACTCCCCGACCTTTGATCATGTATGATCGGCCACACACATACAAGAGTTTTGTGCACATTTTTGATTCAATTAACAAGGGAATACCTTGTCAAGTTATTATATTTTCATGAAAACAATTGGCACTAATAATCTATAACTTGGACAGTGTTTTACAATCACGGCCCAACTTAAACAATAAAAAAGGGATTGAGTTTTGTAATCAAACTTACATTGTGGATACTCGAAACTAAGGTGTGTGTGGAAGGCATCTACAATTGGTTTTTATCAAAAACACACCAACACACATGGGGAGGCTTCGATTGTATACTAATAAGCATGGATCGGCCCATGTTGAATCACACAATGATCGGAGCCAAAGCCCCCATTAAGTAAAAGTTTTGGTTATTATATTCAAACATATGTTAGAAAGGTTAACATGTGTTAACACTACTATTTGATGTTAAACGAATTAATCATGTATTAATGATACTCGTTTTGCCCTAGAGCAACCACACATGTTACATTGGTAATAAACTATAACGATTGCCACATGGACCACATACACTAAACACAAGGGTCCACAATGTCGGGTGAGCCAATTGTATGATAACCAACAAAGGCACGCAACTTAACATACCCTTAACTATCATAGGACAACCGGTGTCACAGCGATAGTTACCTCACATTCCAGTTTTACCAGACCACACGTACCATCAATTAGGTGAGTTTTCTATTCCCCATTTTATTGGTATTACATTTTTGCGGGATAAACATGCTGCAACTAGTACAATATCATTTAGTGTGTATATTCTATCGTGACTACCATGTCGAACATGAGACATTTAGTTCATGAGATCTCAATAGTCCTCGTCCATACATTATACTGTAACCATTAGCTATCAAAAGCCATGGAACACTTTAATAGATCTATTGGGTTGACACCCCCACTCTTGGTTAGTCGCTCTAACCGGTTACATACAAAATTGTGTTAGTATTCTAATATATATACATTGTCTTTAGTGTACAATGCACGAGGCATAATAGTCAAGAGGTTTGGTTACAGGACTCATGGTTTGCACAGTAATCATTCGCTTAGCTAGCTTATGATTGGTCATACACGAATTACACAAATATGAATGCCCATTTACTTAATAATACAATGGGAAGTGTTATAGAATTTATGCATAAAAGCTAGTATTTTTCTCACATACATATCTATATGTATATGTACATATACACGACACACATGTATATGATCATAAATACCACATGTTCTAAGGAGTATAAGACACAATTAATACAAGTCTCTTACATCCATTTTGTTACATTATAAATGAAGTATCATACCTTAATATTCCTAAAGATTTGATGACTTAACCATAATTAGCAAGATTCCATAAACTACTTGGATCAAGAATGTTGGGTTATCACATATGTTGAAGCTTCTTTTTCCTTCCCTTTCCTTCCCCTTTTCGGCCGCTAACCCCCCCATACCTATATTATATTTTTTTTTCAAGTCAACCTTATTTAAGCACATGTTTATTAAGATCTAGAATGATCTTATGAGTGGTCAAGGTTTAAGAGATTATGTTCCAACAGAATATAGGTATGGTCACTTCACTTGACTAAATAAGGAGATCTTAAGACATGATCATGTTCCTGGATTCCGTACACTCTTAGTCAACTCTAAGACTTTACCCAATCATAGGAAGATCCCTTAATCACTTGGAAAAATAGAAGATCATTCAACCAAATTAGCTAACCATTGACCTCCATTGGAGACCCCTAGCCGTCGCCCCTCATGCACCCACACAAAATCTTTTCTTTTTTTTAAATATCACAACACATCTAATCACCTACAAACATTTGTGTTGTAACATTATGGAAAGGTGTAGAACCTTAAGCTCTTGGATTAGTCACATTATAAGATCATGAGCCAACATAATCTAGTGTAATGTCACCATCATGTATCATGGTTAAGCAAAGACATCCTTTGATTAGAAAGCCTAATGTGATTAAACCATACACTAAAATGGATAGATCTTCCAAAGCACCATAAGAATCCTAAGCCATAGTGTTACTTTACTCTAGTAATGAAAACGAGATTCATGTGTGTATGTGTAAAACAAACTCATAAATATAGGTAGTAATGTGTATGGACTACTAATATGCATATGTATATGGGTATGTATGTACAAGTGTAGGTCCCATAGATATAACTACCTATGGTTATGTGTGGAAATACACATATGTAGATATAAGTATATGTAGGTGTAGGTGTGAATACATGTATATGTAATACTTGTGTATAACAAAGACTAAGTGTAGTTGTAAACTAAATAACTCATTTTCAAAAGGAACATATGCTTTATGAAAAGTAACATGTGTTAGGAAATAAGATCTATTTTTCCTATCCAAAAACTGTTATTTTCAAGCAATATAGTTGTCACCAAGGAAAGCTAAACAAACATACCACTAGAGATTGGGTGAACCATGAGTATCATGGATTACCAATTTGTATAAATCTAAGGTACCCATGTATGTATATAGAACGTATAGATCGGGATACTTAGTTGTCGGACATACACACTTGCTAGACTACACGCGGACTTGAGGCGGGTTCTCACTGTCCCTTTTTAGTGTTTTATATTTTGGGGAAAAGCATGCATTGTTAACTAGTTTTAGAATGAATTCCTAGCCGATCGGTGTACATGAGACGATAGGTTTATAGTACTCACTAAGCCCTTGTATATTAGTTTATCATAACCAATAGGTATGGATTTAGCCTAGAAATGCTTGAATAGATCTATTGGGTTGACACCCCCACTCTTGGTTTGTTGCTCTAACCAGATTTATACGATATGAGAGTGCTTGCATTTCATTTATGATGATACATTGCCTTTATTGTGCGATGTGCAAGGCACCACTCGTCGAGGTTTGGATATGGACTCATGATGGTTTATCATCATTGTTCTTGGCTAGACAATGATGGGTCATTCAAGGATTTCATTAAACTTTACATTTTCTTTACAAAACCCGTGAACTCACCAACATATTGTTGACAAAGTTTTTATGCATGTTTTTTAGGTAACTAAGCTATGGATGGAACTTGGGGTATGATTGGGCATTCATTCACGGCTATCACCTATCGTGTCATCAAAACTTTTGATCCCATGAAGGGTTTTAAAATGTATCTTGTGAAGTTTGTTGTTGTCGAACACATTTGTTACTTTTATAAATAAATAAATATGAATGTTTGCTCATATCTTGTGCTTGAAAACCTTTCGTGGTTACATCCCGTGTTTCCGCCTAGGCGGGGTGTGACAGTTGTGGCTTCAGCACTAGTTATGGGCAAGGTCCAGAATTCTGCCTCCAGCTTCTACAATTCGTTGCGAGGGCATTACTCTTCCATCAGCATTGCCTTTAGTTTGCCCCAGGAGAGACTGTAACCAGCATCTCTCCCAAGGGTTTGTACATGCAGGTTCCACGAGGTCAAAGCCTCGTCCCGAAACGTGCAGGTGACATACTTGATTTTATGTTCTTCTGCACAACAACTGATATCAAGTACTGATTCTGTCTTTTCAATCCAGTGAACAATCCCCACTACTCTTTCTGATCCACGGATGTTCCATGGCTTGCATGGCATGAACGTTTTGTACGAACACCCACACACACGGTGTTTTCTACTTCTACTACATCACAAGAAAGGATTATTAGCTAATGCGATTTACACAAGACATACTCGGGGAATGAATAGATGAAAGCTTTAACAGGCTCAGGTTCGTGGTTCTTGCGTTGGCCTACGGCACCCAAAACCCCGCAGGAATTGGCGCGGTTCGCTTCATGTTGTGCAATAGCCTTTACAATGACCCTGGCTAGTTGCACTGAGTTGATCGGTAAAGCTTCATCTGTTGAAGGTGATCGAGTAGTTCTTTTGGGTGACATGTTCTTCTAATATATCAAATAAAAATAAAAGAGTAAGACGCATATCACTATATAATATTGTCAACGTATGCACGAGCCAAACAACTATGACAATCACATTCATGATAATAAACAACAACAAAAACAATGGCTCAAACTATCATAAGAAAATTATAACATCCTTACATGCATTCATAGTTTTGACACACTCGTTACATAGTTTTCCTGGACACAAAAAAGATTAGTGATGTGCCGAGAATTGCACACGTTTTACACACACATTTTCACCCGTTTTCCACCCAAAATCATGCTTTTATTATCATGATTTATCTTTTTTTATTGATAATTGCAGGTTTTGAGGTCGATTAGTGAAAAGAGGAGAAAAACGGCACAAAAGGCAAGGAATTGAAGACTTAGAGAGCTGATTCAGATGCAGTACGGCCGTGCTCATGCCGCGCATCTGTCCCGGGTAAACAAGTCAATATTTCCAAGTCAAGTGCACCGGCATGCACGGGCGTGCCTACCATGGTGCACGATCGTGCTCAAGTCAATGCGTATCCAGTAATGTTCCAGAACTGACCAAATTGACAAAACGATTGTAGAATTGAGTTGCACAGGTGTGCCCCTAAAGTGGCACGGACGTGCTTGCTAACAAGACAGACAGGATCTGCGCGCAAGGACTCTGCAACAGTACCATGTGTCATGCACGGGCGTGCTCCTGCTGGACGGGCTATAAATAGAGAGCTCCACTCCTCACTTTGGCATCTTTTAACCCATCAAATCCTCCACCTTCTACACGAAGTTTCAACCATCTTTGGGACTTGTAGGTGCCCTTTGGAGCTTGGGATGACTAAATAAACACCACATTCGAGAGAGAAACAACCCGAAATCACCCAAAACCACTAGAAATCTCCATACAACCATCACCATATTTTGTACACAAAACCAACCTTGTGACATTGTTGTATCAACCATGCTAGGTTTGATTTCTCTTGGTGGTTCTAGGGTGATGATGGAACTTGTATGAAATAAATAGTTTATTTTTGTTTAAGATGGTGTTTTGTCTTCTTAACAATTGTTTCTACTATTTCTTTATTTGGCGAATTAACTAATTAATCATCTAGTATTTGGTCTTGTGGGTGTGTTGATAGGAAGTGGATGGACTTATGAGTGTACACGTGGCATGTAAAAACCCATGCACTTGTAAGCTAACCTAATTCCACGTGTAGTGATTAGCCCATTTGTTGATAGAAATATATACACTTAGTGGCTAAATCCTCTACTATCAAAATCTCACTTAGGGTCAGTACGATCTTTATACTTGGTCCAATTGATAAGCCAAGAATTGGTTATGTGACTTAGCTTCCTGGTATATGTGATAGCTTTGGCGCAAACCAAGAATGGGTGAACCTGTGTTGGAAGAAAAGGGTCTTTATTTTCTTCCATTACTATATTGACGCACAATTAGTAATAGGCCAATCAGTTTTTGAAAAGTTAATTAATTCAAGTAGGGGATGAGCGTGAGCGGGATAGCCACGACCCCCCTATGATGTCAAGCGGTAGCTTGTTCGGCCATGCTCCGGCCGCCGGCAAGTTATTCATAAAAGAAACCAGTAGTTAAATTTCAATATCGTAACCTTGGGTGGTGGGTTTTCTAGGGTTGGGCATGCAGAATCTTTGTTAATCCGCCCCTCACTATTGAGAGGTGAGCTTACTAGGGTATGGAGACCCTCATAATAACATTAAAAACACAAATCATTTTTATAGTTATGCAGTAATGCGAATCATGATCACACCACTTACACAAGAGTCTACTATTATTTCATACCAGGCAACATCAGATCCTGAAGCAACACCTTTGTTTTGCAATTGATTTCTCTTACTGTCTACATCTCTCTTCTACTTTTCTTCTTGTATTTTAAAAACTCGTTTAGTAATTGTTTTGCAATTGATACTCGGTACTTGCTCATTTCTATACTGCTCACGATACATACACTTGCCTGTTGTGTGGGGTTTAGAATGTTAAACAACTATCGTTTTAGACTATAAATTTAAAACTTGAAAGTATCACACACCACTGTTGTTGACTTAATTTCCTTTTTCACAAACTTGTGGCACTTCCACCGGGAACTTGCCATTTTTAAAAGAAAAGAAGTTTAAGTCTTTTAAACCACACGACATCAAGTTTTTGGCGCCACTGCCGGGGACATGATTGTTTTAGAAAAAAGGTTTTCTTAAAAATAACTCATTTTCCTTTTTTTAGAAAAGTTTTTGGCGCCGCTGCCGGGTACATGAACTTGCGTCCCTCACCCATACTCATACATCCTCTTGAAGAACCAAAAAGATATTTTCGAGCAAGAAGGAAAGAACGAAAATTAAAAATGGCACAAGTTGACAGGACAATCTTTGATTTTGCAATACCTTCCATCAATGATTTGGGCCCTAGAATCGCTAGACGCGCCGTTGATGCTGACCACTTTGAAATTAAGTCGCATGTCATCCGCATGTTACAAAATAACTGCACCTTTCATGGCTTACCCGATGAAGATCCCTAT
This sequence comes from Ambrosia trifida, assembly GCA_028751855.1. Classification (NCBI taxonomy): domain Eukaryota; kingdom Viridiplantae; phylum Streptophyta; class Magnoliopsida; order Asterales; family Asteraceae; genus Ambrosia; species Ambrosia trifida. Next base: position 59,748,531 of record CM054131.1, read on the forward strand.
TCTCAAATCACAAGTTTCCTCAAAATTTGCGATATTTTCAAGTTGCAAAAAATCATTCCTGACGCTATCCGACTTCGCATGTTTTGTTTCTCACTAAAGGATCGTGCCAAAGCATGGCTAGACTCGCAATCCGCATGCTCCATTACCACGTGGCATGGGAAAGATTCAAGGATATCCTAAGAAAATGTCCCCACCATGGACTCTAAATTTGGTTACAAGTTTCATCCTTCTACAATGGGTTGACAAACCAAGCAAGGCAATCACTTAACGCGACCGTAGGAGGAATTTTCAAGAACAAAAGGTCGCAGGAAGCATACGATCTCATCGAAGAAATCATCGTGAACAGTTATCAGTGGTACAACCCTCGAAGTTGGCCATTGAAGACTGGCCTCAATCAAGTTGATCCCACTACTTCGTAGAAAGCTCAAATCGAGGCATTGTCGACTCGACTCAACCAAATGAACAAAGAACAAGTCAATGCCACCACTGTAGCAGAGTTGTAGCCGCATGACGGGAGTCTTTCCCCTCAGGCAAATGTTGAACAAGTTGACTTCATTGGTACGAATTGCCTACCAAATAATCCTTACATCAAGACATACAATCCTGGCTGGCGTGATTATCCAAACTTCGGATGGAAAAACACTAACAGTACCATGCAACCACCCGGCTTCAGTCAACAAAACAACCAACAACGCCCTTAAAATAACGGTTACCTGTCCGTCGATGAAAAACTTGCCAAACTTGAAGCCCGATCAGCAACCCGAACGGATGAGAAGTTAAACAACACCGACAAAAGGCTTCAAGGAATCGAGTCCACCATCATGAACCTGGAAATACAAATGGGTGTAATCACTAAGTCACTCCAGAGAGGCACACCGGAAGTCTTCCAAACAATACTGAAACCAACCCAAAGGAAAATGTGAGTGCCATAACTCTTCGTAGCAGCCGAGTTTATCCCGAACCAGCCATGCCTACTAACGAAGAAGTTATACCACCCATCCCACCCGAAAATGAACCCGCACCAACAATAACCATTCCCAATGTTGTCGCACCAGAAATAAACTCGACCGCCTGTTCACTACCGCCGATTAATGAAGGCCCTGCAACCGAACATAATCCCGCCGATTAATGAAGGCCCTGCAACCGAACATAATCCTCCGAGTACTCCGCTGCAAGAACCACCGTAAAACAAAATGTTACGGAGAGAATATTGGCCTAACATACCTTATCCCGGTCGTTTAATGAAGCAGAAGACGGATGACCAATACCAGAAGTTCACCAAACTCCTAAATAAAATCCACGTTAACTTACAATTTCATAGAAGTCATCCAACAAATGCCTAAGTATGCAAAATTCTTGAAGGACTTCTTGAGCAACAAAAGGAAGCTTGAAGCAGCAATCAAGGATAACGCATTAGAGTGCGCAACACTACTCCACCGAAGCATCCCACCAAAGCTAACCGATCCAGGGAAGTTTTCTCTACCTTGCTCTATAGGTAACTTACTTTTGAATTATTCCTTAGCCGATCTTGGTGCGGGTTTGAACGTAATTCCTACTTATATCTGCAATCAACTCAATTTGGGCGAGCCACGACCTTTGACAGCTATGATCAAGTTGGCGGATAGTACCATAAAGAAACCTGAGGGAATTGTCGAAAACCTGCTTATTAAAGTAGGAATCGTACCGTACCCCACACTTAGACTATTGCTTGTCCTCAAGCAATCAAACACGAGTACACCAAAGGCAGACTGTAATTAACAAACCCTCAATCCATTTATTTATTTATTTTATAAGAAAAATAAAATTGCATGACACGCCTTCTTAAACCGTACGATTATGCTCAAACCTATACCTGCTCACAATGTCCACTCATCACTCGGGTTTATCATTTTAGTGAGTTTTGGGGGTGAACACTCAAGTCCGTACCAAAGTCGACTTACGTCATAGGCTTGTATGCATATCAAGTCCTCGTCTCTAAACCAACTAACAAAGATAAATCAAGAGGACTTCTATTCGGGTTGTAATGTAGGGGTGCAAAGGGGGATGAGTCACCGAATCACGAAAGACCATGACGGATGAGAAGATGACGAAGCAGCAAGACGTGGAGGAGGGCGGTAGTGGCGTGCAACATTTTTAGTAGCGATCTATGAGGGGAGTCAGGTGATTATTCCGAGATCCTTCATCATGGCTATCTCGCTCTTCACAGTAGTCAATGTTGCTTCCTTTCCTGACTTTGCGCTCGGCCCGGTATCGAATAGCGACTTCCTAGATTAGTATCGTGTACTCAAACTATGAGTGAGTCGAATTGCGGCTACACTTGCCCTCATGAGACCAATGGCCACACTTCATGTATTTGTCGTATCTTTTAGCCCGTCTTTTTGCAGCACTCTTTGACTGTCCACAAAATGGTGGATTTTGTTCCATCTTTTGCCACAATTTTCTTTCGTCTGCCGTCTTCTCGAAAATGATCTGTAACAGTTTGGGGGCAGACATGGCTGAGCGAAGTGGAAACATCGAAGCAAGTGCTCGTCCAGTGGATGCATCATGAGAAAGCGAGGGAGAAGCAAGAGAGAGATGAGAGATCATAGAGAGAATGTAGAGAGAGAGAGAGGAGAGAGCAGGAGAGAGAAAGAGAGAGAGAGAGAGAGAGAGAGCAAAATTCCAGTTCTTTAAGGTCTCACCGGTTAAAGACCAAATTTTTAATTATGAAGAACTTTTATTTCTTGGGCTCTTTTTTTGTGGGTATCTCTATATTTTGGGCTCTCTATTTGTTTTGGGCTCTCTTCTACGTTTTTTAGAAGATCTCCCTGTTAGCCCCGTCTTGTGTTGTTCCCTCCTTTGTCAATGGTGTCGCCTTTTTTTCAAACTTGTGGTCTCGCGCCCTCGGTGATGACAAATTCTTGAAGCTGCTTTGGTCATGCATGACAAGGACTCATTTTTATTGGGTAAAGAAACGAAAAGCTATGGCTTAAATTTGTTTTCTAAGTGAAGGATTTATTTTTGGAGAAATACCTAATTGCCTCTATCATTTTTATCTAGTTACCGGGTTTAAAACAAGAATATGCATAAACACACAAGTTCTAACCGAGTCGGACTAAGGTCGAAAATCTCTCAGGCAAAAAGAAACGAGCACTATATGATATATATAGTGTAAGCATGGTGCTCGGAAAAGGCTAAAGAAACTCTCACGGACAATTGGGTAGGATAAGATATCGTTTTAAGATCAATTTTCTGGGTGTTTTTCTACTTGCCATGCAACCTATTCTTCTACTTTATTTTATTATTTTAGTGGATTTATTGGGTTTTTATTATAATCGTCTAATTTCTACTGTCCTTTGTTGTGAACCATTCGGCATAAATGCCTAATAGCGATCACTTGGACGAGCCTAATAGACTATACGAATCTGCCAAAAATGACTCTGAATGACGCTATGGGTACCGGATAACGCACAATCAATGACAAAGGACCCACTAGATGTAATAAAATAAGCAGCAATAATGGCCCACCCCACACTTAGATTTTTTGTCTAAGTGTGGGGTATGCTACATATGTTGAGGACTTGAATTGTTATATGGCAAGGATTCCATGTGTCGAATATTCACCAAGTGTGTTTTGGATTGTTCGGATTTGATTATGGAATTGAACAGTTCCCAAGCTATATACTGTCGTGTGTGTTTATGTTTTGTATGTTTGTAGTAATTGAACATTCAGTTGCTATCTGTTGAGCATGTGATTGGCCTCATTGCCCTTGCCAATTGTTTTTGGATTAATCGGGTGTTGCATGCGTAAATGGATAATGTAATGGGTTCCTGAAACTATATTGGGCTTTATTAGACTCGGGGTGACACATTTAATGTAATAAAATGTCTAATGCAAAACAAGAAATGACTGGATGGTGAGAGTGTGTATGGATCTTGACCTGGGAGTTTCGCGGGTGTCACAGAAACTTAATAGCTACAGAAATTCAGTTTTAAAGATGTTCCCTCTATAATGAAAATTGATGTAAATGTGTTGGAGACTAATCACTACTATTATGCTCAGAAAGGGATTGCACGTCAATTCAGCTCGGCAAGGACGCCACAACAGAATGGAGTCGCTGAAAGAAGAAATCGCACCTTAATTGAAGCTGCCCGCACAATGTTGTGTGACTCACAACTTCCGACTTTCTTTTGGGAAGAGGCTGTTAACACAGCCTACTATGTGCAGAACCGAGTCCAGGTCAACAAAGCTCGAATGAAAACACCCTATGAAGTGTTGTTTGGTACTAAACCCTCCGTCAAGCATTTTCGTGCTTTTGGTTGTCCGTGTACACTGTTACATCTGGACGCTACACCAAAGTTTGATGCAAACGCTGACGACTGTTATTTTGTCGGTTATGCTGGCAAGACTGCATATAGGGTCTACAACAAACAAACTAGGCAAATCGTAGAGTCGTTTGACGTGCGTTGGCTTGAAGAAAATGCAACAGATGCTAGAGTGGGCCCAGATTGGTTATTTGACTATGAAACTCTCTTTCGATCTTTTCATATTTTTGACGATGTTTCTAGTGGTGTGAATACAGGTTTTGCAGATTCCTCAACTTTCACTGCTGGATCCTCATCCTCCGTGATTGATAATGCAGCGGATGAGGGGGATGTTGCACCTACATCTCCATTACCACAACCACTCTCAGCTCCTGCAGAACCATCCATTCCCTCCACGGATCCTATGCCACAAGCCGATGATGAAAATGTGTCTGATGATACTTCAATTCCTACATTCCATGATCCCATTCCTACTAACTGCATGGTGGAGCCTAGTGATGCAGTCGAAGTTCATCATGATACTGTGGAAGAGACTGCAACAGGCAGTGGTATACTTCTACCTGGAGCCTCTTCATTCCAGACATAGTCATTCCCACTAGCATTCAACGAGATCACCCACTGGAAAATATCATTGGTCCAGTAGATGCAGGTGTTCTCACAAGGAGTCAAACTGGTGACATCAACAGATGTTTGTATTCGTGTTTCATTTCTCAAATTGAGCCAAAGTCTACCGCTATGGCCATGCAAGAACCAAGTTGGGTTGATGCAATGCAAGATGAACTAAACCAGTTTGAGAAACTGAAGCTTTGGAAGTGGGTTGAATTGCCTCCAGGAAAACGACCACTTGGCACAAGGTGGGTCTACCGAAACAAAAGAGATGATAGCGGGGTCATTGAAAGAAACAAAGCTAGGTTGGTTGTGCAAGGGTTCAGACAGATTGAGGGACTCGATTATGATGAGGTATATGCACCGGTTGCGAGATTGGAAGCAATCAGAATTTTCCTCGCATACGCATCGTTTAAGGGATTTACTGTCTATCATATGGATGTCAAAACTGCATTTTTGTATGGAACAGTGAAAGAAGAAATCTATGTTGGTCAACCACCGGGTTTCACAAACCCAAAGTATCCAGAGCATGTGTACAAACTCGACAAAGCGTTGTATGGGTTACATCAGGCACCTCGTGCTTGGTATGCTACCTTGACTGAACACCTGCTTGCTAATGGATACACTCGTGGTGTTATTAATCAGACTCTATTCGTCAAGATAGTAAATGATGATCGTATTCTAGTGCAAATTTATGTGGACGATATCATCTTTGGTTCCACCAATGATGCTCTGTGCAAAGAATTTGAAAAGGTGATGAAGAAGCAGTTTGAGATGAGTGCTCTTGGTGAAATGACCTTTTTCTTAGGTCTGCAAGTTCGTCAAAACTCTAAGGGTATCTTGATTCATCAAGGAAAATACGTGGATGACATTCTTGCAAAATTCAGCTTCAATGATGTAAAGCTAGCCGACACACCCATGTCTGAGAGACCAGGTCTCACTCAAGATCTGGAAGGGGAAGCTGTAGAAGAAACACTTTATCGTTCAATGATTGGTTCTCTAATGTATCTGACTGCTAGCTGATCAGACATCATGTTCGTAGTGTGTCAATGCGCATGTTATCAGGCTAATCCTAAAACTTCTCATTCACATGCTGTCAAGAGAATCTTTAGATACCTTAAGGGGAAACCCAGATTCGGTCTTTGGTATCCTAAGGATTCTCTTTTTGATTTATATGCTTTTTCTGACAGCGATTTTGGAGGTTGTGACATTGACAGGAAATCTACCTCTGCGGGGTGTCAATTCTTAGGCGATCAGCTTATTGCATGGCAATGTAAGAAACAACAAACAGTATCCGTTTCTACAGCGGAAGATGAATATGTGGCTGCCTCCGCATGCTGTTCTCAGGTTATCTAGATTCAACATCAGTTGGTAGATTACGGTTTGGATTTTTCTCTTACTCCTATTTACCGTGATAATGATGCTGCTATCCAAATAGTGAAAAATCCAGTTCAATTTTCAAAAGTGAAACACATTGCCATAAAAGAACATTTCATCCGGGACTCTTTTAACCAAGGTTTGATTGTGCCTAGACACATTCACACTGACGACAATGTTGCAGACCGTTTTACAAAACCTGTTAATCGAGCTCGTTTTGAAGCTCTCTCTGCACTGCTCAAAATGGTCCATTTCGAGGACTGAACTGGTCCTTATAAAAAAAAGTCTTTTTAATTTTTCTTAGTCTTAGGTTTATAAATTTGTTCTTTAAATTTCTATTTAAGCACAAATTTAGGGGGATATGTCCTAAGAAAAGATAAAACATTTTTTGGTCTCAAAACGAGAGATGAAATGAACTTTCACAAGTTGGATTAAGGTTGACACACGTAAGACGTGTATCGCAACAGTTTGGCTCTAGTGTGATATGTTGGTAGGCTTGGTCTTGAAGGCTGAAATGTTAATGATCTTGTGAAGCACTTAAAGATAAAGACACGACCTCAGTAAGGAACATCACTTGGAATCAGGTACAATCTCTATTTGAATGCTTGTGTGATGTCCCGAAGCATAACACTGTGGTCTAAGTCTGAAACCTTTTCTGAAAAACTCGTGTATCTCCTCTGTTTTATGTAAACAAAGACCTGGAGATGCTAGGCAACGAAAGCTTCTGCTGCATCCAGATATATGCTGACCTAGTTTTTCGTTGTCGTGCTATAGATCATTCTTAACCTAAAAGAGACCTCAGTGTCCAAAGATGTCCTGACTGCTCCTCTGCTGCATCCAGATTTATGCTGACCTGGACACAGTCAGGATATTATAAAAGAGACCCTCTAGAGTCCAAAACCCAAAGCCTTTGTCATTTGAGAAATCATCTGACTTGTACTTTACTCTAAATCTCTTACTGATTTATTCTTTTCTTTTCTCAATCCAGTCCCAGTCAAGGTTTCAGAATTCTAGAACAGATACTGTGAAAAATATGCGGTAGGGAAACTGCTTGCATGATAGAGTGTACCACTTGATATTCTAGGATTTGATTGTAACTTACTTGAGTGTTCGTACTAAATACACCAAAACATGATAAATAATGTCACAGATCACCGTACGAGAAGGCCTAAGGAAATAAGTTTAAGTGGACAAATATACTGTCAATTGCTAAGACCAACTGGAGTAGATTAGAGTTGATAAGTGTAGCTTGGCCTGAAACACAGTGATTTGATCTCGTTGACAAAATTAATTTTTAAGTATTTTGTTTAGATATATTTTAGTTAAGTTTACGTTAGGCCAGTTCACGATCTGACATGGACCCAGTTACAAAATACACCTCAAATGTCTTTGAAAAAGGGGCTTGGGATTTACGTGGGGCCCACCACACGTTTGGTGGGCCACACGAATCTTGGTTCACTCAAAAAGGGGGGCGACGGTTGTTTACCCATCATCACAATTCATAATATCTATTCTTTCTCTCTCAAATTTACACACACACACACACACTCGCCGTTTCATCTTCATCAAGATCTTCTAAGATTGTTCAATAGAATCCAAAGGTAAAACTCTATGTTCTTGATTGTATGTTATAAAATAGTGCCTTTGAGTGATTTGCAGGTGTAAAAGGGGTGGTTTGAGCGTTGGAATGATCATCGGTGACGAAATGGGAAAATTGATCGTCTCAGACGGCGGCGCGTGAGTCTCACGTGCCTGGGAACTCGAGTTTGAAGAGGCGCGTGACTTCTACGCGTTGGGAGTTCGACATCAGATGTGGGAAAATTACAAGAATGCCCTCGAACTCTATCCTTTTGGTTGAACTCATGGGATATTTACCAAAACACCCTCGAACTCTATCCAGGTGTTTACTGGGAAACTTCCACTGATCAAGTTTGGAAAGTATAGTGAGATTGTGGAGGAAGCATTAGACTTGCCATCTGCTCTTGTTGCTGAAGAGCATGATGTTCAGATTATTGATCCACCACCTACTGAGCAACGTTCTCCTCCTGAAAACATTGACCTGACTGAGGTGGAAAGTGAAGATGATGTGGAAAGCGAGGATGAGGAAGAGTTGAAAGATGACAAACAGACTACAGGAAATGAAGATGATCAGTTTGAGAACTTTGAGTTTGATGATCTGAATGATGACGAGATAGATGACTTCACTCTTGAAAACGCTGAGATAAAGTCTGTGACTGAAGCGGAGAAAGAGGTAGTTGGAGAAGAGATTGTGACTCAAGCTGCTGACACTACTGCTTCTACGCCAATTATTCCTCAAGCAGAAGTGTTGTCAAGCATATTAGATACTGTTCGAGAGGCTGAACAAAGGATTCCTCCATCCGTTGTTGCAGTTGAGATAGTTGTTGATGATGAAGTTGCTGAATATACAAGTTCAGACTTAAGGCCAAGAAAGCGAAGCAAAAGAGACCCAAGGTTGAATGTTACTGCTGAGGTTTCTGCCTCTACTGATGAGACCATTTCTGCTGCTGCTACTGACACCATCATGACCGATGCTGGTGTTTCACCTGACATACCGGTTGGTAATATTAGTTCCACTACTTCACCTGTGATTGCAACCGAAGCTTTCTCCCAATTCATGAGCAAGGCACCTATCACTAGGAGACTAAATGAGGAAGCTGGATCCTCTGGTGCTTCTGGTTCGGGTAAAGTTTTGTTTGATGAAGAAGCATTTCAGAGAGCTCAAATGGCCTTTCTAGCGGATAAAGAGCAGGGAAAACGTGTGGATGTTGAATTCCTGACGACAGAAGAGAGAGAGGCAAATCAAGAAGAGATTGAAAGTGATGAAGATGTTTTTGCTGAAGTAGACGTTCACAGGTTACAAGCTAGAGTGCTAAAATTGGAGACTGAGAATGTATGGCTAACAGCTCAGGTGCAGAGCTTGATGGAGACAGTTACTGAAAAGGAGAAGAAGATTACTGAATTGGAGACTGGTTTGGGTGATGTTTCAGCCAGATTACTCAACTTGACTCAGAAACTCGAGAACAAGTTTGGAAAGGAGTTTTCAGAGACATCATCCTTCGTTGACAGAGTATTGACTCCTGCTGAACGTGAACGATCAGAGAAAGAACATGAAGAGCATATGAAGAAATATTTCGATGATCAAGTTCCCAGAGTTAGAGATCGTCGACCTGGAAGTGCCTATGTTCTCAAGAATCTAGCTGAGCCATCAATTGACCCAATGGAGGAGCATCCAGAAAGATATGTGACGATTACCAGTGATCGGTATGACACTTATGGTAATCGAACTGGGATAGAGTGTTGGAGGTAAAATGATGATAAAGGAGTGTTCGTCGTTCATAGAGGGAATGGAGCAGTTGAATACTATGCTTCTACTTCGGCCTTCAACTCCTGGACAAAGATGATTTGACAGAACTTGCCAGAGCTCCCTTCATAAACCAGACAAGGAATCCAAGAAATAAGATTGGGCTCATGTTTCATAAGAAGATTCAAGAGCAGGCGAAAGTGAATTTCCGGGATATGAAAACTGCTAGCTCAATGTTGGTGGAATATAAGGGCGTGCGAGGTGCTGATGGAGAGCCTTTCAAGACGGTTCAATGGCCACCCACTGAGAAATTGAAGACCATTCCCTTGACCAAGCCAATGGATAGAGGTTGCTTGAAGAACATGAGGTTCTGGGTCTATGATCCTACTTCTGCATCTGCAGTGATTGTGAGTGATACGGATGAGTTTAGAGTATCTGACGCTAGAGATCTAATGAGTTTGCATTCTGAAGATGTTCAAGTTCAAGCTAGACATCAGATTCAATGTGACCCCACTTATGAAGTCTGTGCGAAATCATTTACTAGTGTTGTAGCTCAAGTTGATAGACTGGGGTTGGCGTCTGATAAGAGAGGAAGAGTGGAGATGGAATTGTTTGGTCCGTATGTTGGCAAGTCGCCTGAAGAATGGAAGAGAGCTATGGAAGAAAGGAAGAAAAGTTCAAAGAAGCGCAACAAAAGCAGCAAGAAGCGGTAGAGCCGTCACAAGTCAACACAAACCTAGGGGGATATTGTTGGGCCAGATTTTAGAAGGTTTGCATTGTCTTGAATTATATTAGTGTTGTTTGTGGGTTTCGGCCTTTATGGCCCATGTATTGTGACCACCCTATGCAAATATACATAGAGGGTTTCTTAGTTATTTTAGGGTTGCTTGTCTTTTGTGATTTTCGGCCATAGTGTACCAGACGTCTCCTTGAAGATGTGTGCACTCAATTAATAAAATCATTCTCTTTCAAGTTTCTTTCTTGTTCTTTACATTCAATCTTGTTTTCCGCACTCGATTGTTTGTTTTGATACCCGGTAGAGAGGATTCTGGACTTACAAGAACAAAAAACCAACGTACAAACAAAGCCAAAATAACACCTATAAAAGATGCCAAATAACACAAGCAGTGACGAGAGAGTAACTTAGCGCGACCAAAACATATGTACAAAAAAGGACATAAATATAGAAGATAATCAAATGCATAGACCCCCTAAAATATATGGTTATCTAGGCCCGTAAGACCTAGCTAGGGAACTATTGTATGGCACACCCTAAAGGTCCTTGTAGAAAGCTATGGATCAATGCTTGAGTCTTATCATTGATTTGAATGAGATTATATACAAAATACATTCCCTTATTTTAGAGAAGTGATAATCACAATATTAATTACATACAATTATCCTAATTTACAATAGGAATATTCTAGAGATGTATTCCATTACATCCCCGCAGTCAAAATGGGAGGTCTTTAGATGTTAAGACTAGAACGATAATCGTCAAATAAAACCTGTGGAATACCTTTGGTGAAGATATCTGCAATCTGGAACCTGGTAGGAGTATGAAGTATCCGGACAGTTCCTCTCTATACATGCTCACGAACGAAGTGAATATCCAACTCTATGTGTTTAGTGCGTTGATGTTGCACCGGGTTACCTTACAAATAAATAGCACTGATGTTATCACAATAAATCAGAGTAGCGGACTTTACTGGATGTCGTATTTCAAGAAGGAGGTTTCTGACCCAGCATACTTCTGCAACAACATTGGCAAATGCACGGTATTCAGCTTCCGCACTGGAACGAGAGATAGTGGATTGACGTTTGGATGACCATGATAATAAATTTGGACCCATGTAAACACAATAACCGGATGTTGACCGACGAGTGTCAGGACATCCGGCCCAGTCAGCATCAATATAAGCTCGTAACGAGAAATCTGCAGAAATCGAAATAGTCAATCCGTATTTGGCCGTGCCTTTGATGTATCTAATGATGCGTTTTAGCGCATTCCAATGGTAAACTTTTGGGTCATGCATGTGTATACAAATCTGTTGAACTGCATAACTGAGGTCTGGTGTGGTAAAAGTGAGGTACTGCAATGCCCCAGCGAGACTTCTAAAAATAGTCGGATTATCAAATGAAATACTGCCCGTAGCACTGAGTTTTGGTTTGGTATCCACATGAGTGGCGACTGAGTTACATTATTCCATTCTAGCTCGTGAGACAATGTCTAAGGCATAAGAGCGCTGGGATAAGAACATACCAGCAGAGGAGCGGGAAACCTGAATACCCAAGAAGTATGTGAGAGCTCCAAGATCTTTCATATCAAATTCAGCCACGAGGCTGTCCATAAGTCGTATGTGAAGAGAGTCAGTGGATGAGGTAAGGATGATGTCATCCACATAAATAAGTAGATAAGCAGTGTCACCTCCGTGGTGATAAGTGAATAGGGAGTAGTCACGTTTACTCTGGATGAAATCAATGGATAGCACAAAATTAGTGAATCGTTGGTACCAAGCACGTGGAGCCTGTTTAAGACCGTAAAGAGATTTCCTGAGACGACAGACATGATCAGGATAGTCTCTATGTCGAAATCCCATGGGCTGGTACATGTATACTGTCTCTGATAAATTACCATCCAAAAAGGAATTGGTGACATCTAACTGATAAATGGACCAAGACTGTGAGAGAGCCAAGGTAAAAACTATACGAATGGTGGTAGGTTTAACCACTGGACTGAAAGTTTCCCCACAATCAACACCGACCTCTTGATGGCTGAGGGAACGGTTGGGCTGGTGTGAGGGGAATGGGGTGGTGAGGAGTGTGGGCTGGCAGTGTGGGGAATGGGTGTATTTTGGGCCGAAAAAGTGGAGTAGGTAAGAGAATTATGAGGTAAGGTATGGGCTGCGTGAGCTGGGCCTAGGGTAAATTGTGAGGGTGTGGGGGAGGTGAGCTGTGGCGATGTAGGTGGAGGAGGCGGGGGTCCAGTGGGTGCATTGGAGTGTGACAGAAGGTGCGGGTGTAAGGATTAGTCCAAGAAGGTGTAATTTTGAAGTGAAGGTTTATTTTTCTTGGCGAATGGGAAGATAGTTTCGTCAAACAGGACGTGTCAGTTGATGGTGATTTTGTTGGTTTTAAGGTCAAGGCACTTGTAGCCACGATGATTTGGTGGGTAACCAAGGAAGACACATGGAGTGGAGCGGAAATCCAACTTATGAATTGTGGTGTGAGGTATGAGTGGGTAGCATAGACACTCGAACACACGAAGATGGTCGTATGTGGGTAGACAATGGTAGAGGCGTTAAGTGGGTATTTAAAAGTTGTGGATTTTTATAGGTATGATGATTAAAAGGTAGGTAGCGGTTTCAATTGTGTGTGGCCAATAGGTATTGGGCATTGAGGAATGGGCCAAGAGGGTTCGCATATGATTGTTTATGGTCCGGACTTTCCGCTCTGCTTTTCCGTTTTGTGAGGACGTGTGGGACAAGAAAAGCGAAAATGCATGCCATGTTGGTTACAAAAGTTATGAAATTGTTGGTTTGCATATTCACGTCCATTATCACATTGTAGTTGTTTGATTTTGGTGTTAAATTGGGTGTGAATGAATGTGGTAAATTTGGCAAACATGGTGAACACATCAGATTTATGTGTAATGGGGTATGTCCATAGAAAATTAGTGTAATCATCTAGGAACAAAACATAGTAACGATGTCCCCCATTGCTAATAATGGGAGATGTCCAAACATCACTGTGAATAAGATCAAATGGCATAACAGTACGTGAAATAGAAGTAGCAAATGGGAGACGGGTATGTTTCCCAAAAATACATGAAGAACAAAGTTTATTATTCAAAACACCAAGTTTAATGGAACTAGAAGTTTTCAAAGACTGTATGACAGTTGGTCCAGGATGACCAAGCTGTTGATGCCAGATGTCTGGGGAGATAGCAGCAAAAGTAGAAGCAGTGTCAAGTTTGGTGATGTTGGATGGGTTGTGGATGTAGAGATCCTCCAAGCTATTTCACCATAGGATAGGTTTCTTGGTCTGGAGATCCTTCATAGTAAAACCATAAGGGTCAAATTCTATTTATATTTGGTTATCAGTTGTGAAACGACGGATCGAAATTAAATTTTTAACAAGGTTTGGGGCATATAGGACATTTTTAAGTTTAAATGGTAGAAAGGGTGGTAGTAAGGTAATGTCACCCTGGCCTAAAACGGGAATGGTTTTGCCATTACCAACAATTATATTTCGTATAATGCTAGAATTAAAAATAGACCAGAATTTGTCAAATTGAGGAGACATCGTACCTAACGCACCCGTGTCCATGGTCCATGACGGGTCGTTGTGATGCAAAGCCAAGGTGTAGAGGGCCTGTGCTATGTCAGTCGGGCTATATCAAGCATTATAAGATTGGGCAATATTGGAGTGAGCCGGTCTGGGGCCCAAAATGCCTTGTCCAGCAGCAGCATTAGAGTGGGCCGAAGCCTGTTGGGCCAAGTTATTAGGATAAGGGCAAGGAGGTGTGTTAGCCCAAGGGGCCCAAGATGGGGACTGATTCGGTGGACCTGCCCAAGGGAAATAAGGCTATAAAGGAGCATAATTGGAGGGGATGCCATACCAACCAGAATAATTGTTTTTATAGCGACCACGACCAAATGAGCTCCGACCACGTCTGTGGCCGCGTTCGCGGCCCCGTCTCCGAGAACGTTCAGTGTATCTGGCCATGTCTGAGGCTCGGCCGCGTCCTTGAGTGTCAGATTGGTGGCGGTTATCTGTTGAAATCTGCAACGTGATTCCAGCAGCCTGAGCCGAAGCTTTTGCTTGTATATTTTTTTTTGATCTTCTTCCTGACAGAGTCGAGATCTAGTGCTATAAAAATCAGGCAGGGGTTGGGTTTATTGTAGAATGAGGGATATGCTTTCGTATTGTGTGGTGAGTCCGGTTAAGATCTGAAGAACCAACTAGTTTTCGGTTGTGGTGGCACCAAGGCTGACAAGTTGGTCATAATAAAGCTTCATTGTTTGACAATATGCAGCCATATTAGGGAATAGCTCTAGGCGGGTATTGAAAAGTTTGTTTTGAAGGGCTATGATACGGGCAGCTTGGTTGTCAAGGAATAGGTTTTTGAGGCGGTTTCAAGCATCATAGGCAGTAGTGTTGGTGATCATGATCATGATGGTATGGACCAGATCTTGGGTTATGGTACCGTAGATCCGTTGTAAAACAATGGCGTCGATACGTTCCCATGACTCAAGAGGAGGGGTTTTGGTGGTTTCTTTTTCTTTTTTGGATGAGGATGAGGTGGTTGAAAGAACACGTGGTTGAAAGTGGTCATAGACCTCATAATCTTTGCAATGGATGGTAAATAATTCTGCCCAAGTGTTGTAGTGTTCCGTTTGGCTATCAAGGATGACGGGGATGAAGTTTTTGATATTGGTAACGGTTACGGCAGGGTGAAAAGAAGACATGGCCGATGAAAGATTGTTATCGGCTGAAAAGAAATCCAAGAAGAAAATTGGTTGCGAGGGTATAGGGAAGAAAAGAGGAATGATTTTAGGCTCTGATACCATGTAGAAAGCTATGGATCAATGCTTGAGTCTTATCATTGATTTGAATGAGATTATATACAAAATAAATTCCCTTATTTTAGGCAAGTGATAATCACAATATTAATTACATACAATTATCCTAATTTACAATGGGAATATTCTAGAGATGTATTCCATTAGTCATTAACCTTAATCTTGCGTCTCTACGAACTCCTATCATGGACCATGTCCTCGGAGAGGTGCAAATCTAGTAAATCATGCCTAATTTGTTCGTCCCAAGTTAAGTTGGGTCTACCCCTACTCCTCTTCCCCTCCACAATGACGGTTTCCACTACTCTAACCGAAGCCGACGTCTGCATCCTCTTCACATGTCCAAACCATCTCAATCTCCTTTCTTTAATCTTATCAGATATACTAGCCACTCCTAGCCTCTCCATGAAAACCTCATTTCTAATTCGGTCTAACCTCGTTTGTCCACATATCCATCTTAGCATCCTCATCTCTGCTACCTCCATCTTATGAGCATGTGCCTTCCTGATGGCCCAACAGTTTGTTCCATATAGCATAGCAGGTCTGACAGCATCCATATAAAATTTTCTTTTTAACTTAGTTGGGAACCTTCTATCGCACAATATCCCAGTGGTGGCTCTCCACCTACACCAACCAGCCTGTATGCGATGAGCTACGTCACTGTCAATCTCCACATCTTTTTGTATAAACGATCCTAAGTACTTGAATTTAGTTGTCTGAGGGACCACGTGACCCTCAATGGTGATCTGAGTGTGTTCATCATCACCCACACCACTGAAATCACAATGAAGATATTTAGTCTTAGAGCGATAATTGTTAAACCGTTGCTCTCCAAAGCTGGTCGCCACTCATCTAACCTGACATTCAAGCCTTCTTTAGTCTCCATCAATAACACAATATCATCGGCAAAAAGCATACCCCAGGGAACTGTTTCATGAATTGACTTGGACAACTCATCCAAGATAACTGCAAAAAGGAATGGGTCCAACGCAGACCCTTGGTGGAGTCCTACCTCCACGGGAAAGGAATCTGTGCCCCCTACCAGTGCACGAACACGAGTTTCAGTCCTGTAACATTACGCATTAAATACTTGTACGTTACACCGTCGACATTAATAAAACGTCAAGTTTCATATTTACCCTCGCAATTATTATTTTTGTCGCATTTATGGAACCCTAATGCTATATATATTATTATATATGTGTGTGTGATGTTATAATTATACAAAAAAAAATGATTTGCCTTGGCCGGGGTTCGAACCCGCGCCAAAGGCCGGCTCAATCTAACACTAGTGCACAAACCAACTGGGCTAGCCTACTTTGTTGTTATAACCCAGACTCATTATAATTATATACGCGTGTTTAAATCCCCACAGTTGACAAGGAAAGTCAACTGTGGGATTCCTTGTTGATCAATCCGTATAATTAACGCGTGATTGATGTATTTTTGGCAAATTAGGGCAATAACCGGCCCAACATAACATAATTACACAGCAATCACACGGCAATCGTTGCCCTAATAATCAAATTGGCCGCGTATACATTCTATGGAAAGTCAACCCTCTAATTAACCCTAACCCTAATCCTTTAGTATAAATTGAGGCATTCTGGACCTTGTCTAATCGCTCACAACTCTCTCTCAATCTCTATTTCTCTCTAATTCACTCTGTAATTGCTGATTTTGTTCGAAGTTTGACTTTCTCCTTGACCCGACTATTATCATTAACACCACACTGTGAGTCTAATTTTTTTAGTGGGTTTAGTTCTTCGGCATCCCAGCAACAATAGCCCTAACATTAATCGGGCTATTGTTGCTTGAATCATCTGATTGTTAATCTAGGGTTCGTTGTTTATTAATTGGGGATAAACTTGGGTATGCATCGTGTATTTAATTAAATTGAAAACAGAATCATCACAACCACCGGCCTAGGCCAGGTGGTTGTGACGCTGGTCTTCCACACGGGTCACCCGGGTTCGAGTCCCGGCTCTGACCGGGTTTTTGTATTCTTTTCTTTCCTTTTCTTTTTAAACAAACAAATTACAATTATATATATATTAAATCCTTTAAATCTTTTAAAATTCTTTTTAAATACCAAAACTATTTTATAAATTCTAAAAAAAATTATTATTGTTTAATCTGATATAAAAGTGTTATTTACAATTTTTATTTTTCAGAAATTCTTTTATTTATTATTTATAATAATTAAATCATTTTTATACTATTATATTTATAAAAATCCATTATTATATCAAAACAGATTTATTAAATTTCCCAAAATTTATCCTGACTTTTTATAAAGTCAACCTTTACTGAAATAATTTTTTATTTTATATTTTTAAACAATTTTTGTTAGATTTAATCATAATTAATTCATAATAAATCCAATTTTTATCATTTTTGCACCAAAATTTTATACAAATTATTTTTAATCATTTAGAACAGAAATATGATTTTTAAAATAAGATTTCTGTAATTTTAGTATTTTTGAATATTAAAGTTAATAATTGACTATTTATAAATAAATAGATTTAAAAATCTATTTTAAATGAAATAATTTTATAAAAATTATTTTATTGCTTCAAACACTTTAATGTGCTCACTCAAAATTCAAACTTTATAAAAAGACTATTTTTCATTAATTATCCAATTTTCCTTTATTAATTAAGCATTTTAATTTAAATCTCAACAATTGATTATCCCCAAATCGAAACCCTAGGATACACATATTAGTTACACAGACTTAGACTTATTATATATTACCTCATTATAGGGTAATATTTGGAATCACTTTGGGCAACATAATTATCATATCTTTTCAACAAGTTAACATTTGCTAAGGTGAGTTTACATAGCCCCTTTTATCACCATTTTTGGGGTGAAACATGTTATAACATTTTCATTGCAATTCAATCATCAATGTGTCTATGTGTTTTCTATGTTGCATATTGTCTTGAGCATGATTAGAGTAAGCACCATTCTAGCATAATCATTAACATTGATCAGCCGACGGTATACATTGATAGATCTATTGGACTGACAATCCCACCCGGATACGTGCCTCCTACCAAGGTTACGTGGGTGTTTGTTATCGCATAACATATTCATTGGGACCATAAGTGTATGGTATGTATCATTTTATAACAGTCAACAGGGTTGATTATGCACTCGATTTATTTCTAATATGTTCTCACATATGGGCTAGATTAACATGACACATGAATTGCATAACATTTTATTCATTTATCATCAAAAACCTATGTAATTCTCACCAACTTATGTTGACCCAAAATACTTTCAAAATTAACATGTTTCAGGTAACAATGAAGCTGAGGCTTGAGTTAGCATGAGGATTTATCTTGAAGTTTATTTGAAGTTTTTGAAGTTATTGTTTGATGTTATGTATTTGAATTCTTAGACATTATTTCACATTTTGGATATTATGTTTGAATAAATTATTTAAAATTTATATCATACCATGTGCTACTGAAAACAATCATCAATACGTGGCACCCCGATGTTTCCGCCATCGGTTGGGGTGTTACAGATTGGTATCAGAGCCTTGGTTATAGGGAATTAGGTTATTAGAAATAATCTAGACTATAACCTTAGGGACTAAAACAGTACTTGCTTCTCCTACTTGTAACCCTAATTGCTTCCCTAATCCTATGCCTTAAACCTACATGTGACTACTCTTAATTGTCTGCTGCAATCCTGATCCACCATTAGATTTATAGGACAAAATCCTCAGGTTTAACCTGAACCCCCTTGAGATCTCGTCGAAGTTCTAGATTTTAATAACGAACACGTGCAATCTGGAAGGGTGAACGCCTGTATTCTGAGTCTTCTGTCTAGGCTGGCATTGCGCATATATCCCAATCAGACGAGGGACCCGGATGCCTACCTGGGAATTCTCGGGATGAGTGTTCACTTATAGGCTAAAGCATGTCTTCATATGTTATTAGAATTTAGAATCTTTGATAAGTCAACGTTTTCGTTTATTCGTTTTAATTAATGAATAAATGATTACATTCCTTATATGAACTCTCATTCATTTCATTGTGTCTATTACAGATCATGCCTCCTCGTCGCAGCACTCGCAACAACAATGGTGAGAACCACGAAGAAGGTGGTGATAACCATAACCACAACCATGACCAAGTTCCTAACCACAACAACAATGGGGTCGATGCTCAACTGGCTGCGATCATTTCTCAACAAATGGCGCAGCAAATCGCAACTCTGGTTCCCAACTTGCTTGCTCAGGTCATCCAATTGAATGGGAATGGTCACAACAACGGGAATGGCAATGGCAATGGCAATGGCAATGGCAATGGACCCCAAGCTTGCACCCTCAAACATTTCAACTCTTGTAACCCTCCAAAGTTCAGCGGTGAAGAAGGAGCTACTGGACTTCTCCAATGGTTTGAGGGTATTGAAAATACCTTCATCAACAGTGAGTGCCCCAACAATTTCAAGGTTCGTTACGCCATGAGTGTTCTCCATAAACGAGCACTCACATGGTGGAATGAAGAAAAGCGTACTCGTGGGGCCGAGGTTGCTCTTGCTATGACTTGGGACCAGGTCAAAGAGATCATGAAGGAGGAGTTCTGTCCTCGCAATGAAGTCAAAAAGCTTGAGGATGAGTTCCACACCTTGGCTCAAGATAGTGGGGAAAATCTTGCCTACAACACCCGCTTTCATGAGCTTAGCTTATTGTTGCCACACAAGGTTACTCCCCTGCCGGTAGCCATCGAGAAGTACATCGGTGGTCTGCCCATGCAAATCCAGGACACTGTTTGGGGTAGAAATCCTGCAACTCTGGAAGAGGCCAAACGTCTTGCGGCCACTCTTACTGATAATCATGTGAAGAACGGTACTCTAGTTCGCAAGGGCACTAAGAAGACTACTGCCAAAGATACTCCACAGCCTGCAATTGAAGTCAAGCCTGAGACCTCAAGCAACAAGAAGCGCAAGGCTAGAAACTATATGGTTGCTGCTACTCCACCTGCTGCCCAAAACCCAGCCAAGAAACCATACACCGGACCTCACCCTTTGTGCAACACTTGCAAGTACCACCATCCCACACAGGTGCCATGTCGATTTTGTACTAAGTGTCAAAGATATGGTCACCTGGTGAACGTCTGTCGATCTCCTGCTGCCCAAGACAACAACAACCCAGCTCCCAACCAACAAAACAACAGGCCTACTCGTGGTCAATGCTACGAGTGTGGTAACCCTAATCACTACATCAACAACTGCCCTAACCGTAACCGTAACCAGAACCAAAACCAAAACCAAAACCAAAACCAGAACCGCAACCAGAACCAAGGTGCTCGAGGTCGCGCCTACAATCTCAACGCTAACCAGGCTCGTGACAACAACGAAGTGGTGAATGGTACGTTTCTCATTAATAACCACTATGCATCCATATTATTTGATTCAGGAGCTGATAAGTCATTCGTGTCACTGAAGTTTGAACCTTTACTTAACTTACCCCACACTAATCTAGAAGACCCTTTCGTGGTAGAGGTAGCTAACGGGAAGTCTATTTCGATCGGTTCTATTATTCGTAACTGCTTGTTGAATCTCGATGATCATACCTTCCCTATCGATCTTATTCCCATGCATCTTGGTAGTTTTGATGTTATAGTAGGCATGGACTGGTTGTCAACTCATCGTGCCGAAATTCTGTGCTTCGAGAAAGTCATACGCATTCCTCTCGAATCTGATGAGATTTTGAAGATCTATGGTGAGAAACCCTGTGGTGAGCTTAAGCTTATGTCTTGTACTGCTGCCCAAAAGTACTTACGAAAGGGGTATACAGCCTTCTTAGCTAACGTGATAGAGAAGAAGGACAAAGGCAAAAGTATCCAAGACATTCCTATTATTCGAGACTATCCTGAAGTTTTTCCAGAGGATTTACCTGGTTTGCCTCCTGCTCGACAAGTGGAGTTTCGTATTGATCTTGTTCCTGGTGCTAATCCTATAGCTAAAGCTCCTTATCGTCTTGCACCCTCTGAGATGCAAGAACTTGCTAGTCAATTACAGGAACTTTCTGATAAAGGGTTCATTCGCCCTAGTTCTTCTCCATGGGGAGCCCCTGTCTTGTTCGTTAAAAAGAAGGATGGTTCTCTTCGGATGTGCATTGACTACCGTGAACTCAACAAACTCACCATCAAGAATCGTTATCCACTTCCTAGGATTGACGATCTCTTCGATCAACTTCAAGGAGCAACCCACTTCTCGAAGATTGATCTCCGTTCTGGTTATCATCAGCTTAGAGTCCACGATGAAGATATTCCCAAGACAGCTTTTCGCACTCGCTACGGTCACTATGAATTCATGGTTATGCCTTTCGGTTTGACCAATGCTCCCGCGGTATTTATGGATCTGATGAATCGGGTTTGTAGACCCTATCTCGACAAATTCGTGATCGTTTTCATCGATGATATTTTGATTTACTCTAAATCAAAATCCGATCACGAGCAACATCTTCACTCTATCTTGAGTCTCCTAAAGAAAGAACAACTGTACGCCAAGTTCTCAAAATGTGAATTTTGGCTTAAGGAAGTTCAATTTTTGGGACATGTCATTGATATGAACGGAATTCATGTTGATCCTGCAAAGATCGAAGCTGTGAAGAATTGGAGTGTTCCTACCACTCCAACAGAAGTCCGTTCTTTTCTTGGGTTGGCTGGTTATTATCGTCGATTCATCGCCAATTTCTCCAAGATCGCTGTTCCTCTCACTACCTTAACTCACAAGGGTAAACCCTATGAGTGGGGACCTAAGCAAGAGGAAGCATTTGAAACTCTTAAGCTGAAACTCTGTGAAGCTCCTGTCTTATCTCTACCTGATGGTAATGATGATTTCGTGGTCTACTGTGATGCATCGAACCAAGGACTTGGTTGTGTTCTCATGCAACGAGGAAAGGTTATTGCTTATGCGTCTCGACAACTCAAGATTCACGAGAAAAATTATACCACCCATGATCTGGAATTGGGCGCTGTTGTCTTTGCACTCAAGATTTGGAGACATTATCTTTATGGGACCAAATGTGTGGTGTTCACGGACCACAAAAGTCTCCAACATGTCTTCGATCAAAAGAATCTTAACATGAGGCAACGACGTTGGGTTGAATTACTTAACGACTATGATTGCGAAATTCGCTACCATCCTGGCAAGGCGAATGTTGTGGCTGACGCACTTAGTCGTAAAGAGCGTGTCAAACTCCAATGTGCTAGAGTTCGTACCGATCTCCAAGATCGCATTCTCCAGGCTCAACACACCTCAGTCACCCAAGGTAACATGTACGATGAAATGTCTTGTGGTGCTGAGACTCAACTTGAAACCAAACCCGATGGTCTCCTTTATTTTC
This sequence comes from Ambrosia trifida, assembly GCA_028751855.1. NCBI lineage: Eukaryota > Viridiplantae > Streptophyta > Magnoliopsida > Asterales > Asteraceae > Ambrosia > Ambrosia trifida. The sequence goes on from CM054131.1 coordinate 59,771,101, forward strand.
TTAACCGACTGTGGATTCCTGACCGTGATGATCTTCGTACTTTTCTCATGAACGAGGCTCATAAGTCTCGTTATTCTATTCATCCTGGAGCTGACAAGATGTACCAAGATCTTCGTTATTCTTATTGGTGGCCTGGTATGAAGAAAGACATTGCTCTATTCGTCGCAAAATGCCTCACCTGTTCCAAGGTTAAGGCTGAACATCAACGACCATCTGGTATGCTTGAACAACCAGAGATTCCTGTCTGGAAATGGGAGAGCATAGCTATGGATTTCATCACCAAACTCCCTCGCACACCCAAAGGTTTTGACAGTATTTGGGTAATCGTCGATCGTTTGACCAAGTCAGCTCACTTTCTGCCTATTCGTGAGAAGTATTCTGTGGAAAGGTTGGCAAAGATGTACGTAAGTGAAATCGTATGTCGTCACGGTATACCTTTGGACATTATTTCTGATCGCGATGGTCGTTTCACCTCCCACTTTTGGGGATCTCTACAAGATGCTTTGGGTACTAAGTTGAACCTGAGCACTGCTTATCACCCTCAAACGGATGGTCAGACTGAACGAACCATCCAGACACTTGAGGACATGCTCAGGGCATGTGTCATCGATTTTGGTGGCGCATGGGATTCTCATCTTCCTTTGGTTGAGTTTTCATACAACAACAGTTATCACGCCAGCATTAACATGGCTCCTTTTGAGGCACTCTATGGTCGGAAATGTCGTTCACCTGTCTGTTGGACCGAGGTTGGTGAAGCTCGTATTACTGGACCCGAACTAATCCAGGAAACCACAGACAAAATCCAGCTTATTCAGGATAATCTCCTCAAGGCTCGAAGTCGCCAAAAGAGTTATGCTGATAAACGTCGTAAACCCTTGGAATTTCAAGTTGGGGACCTTGTGCTACTTAAGGTATCCCCTTGGAAAGGAGTTATTCGTTTCGGTAGAAAGGGAAAACTAGCTCCTCGATACGTAGGCCCCTTCAAAATTCTTGACAGAGTTGGGAAAGTGGCTTACAGACTTGAGCTTCCACCTGAGCTAAGCAATGTTCATCCGACCTTCCATGTTTCGAACCTCAAGAAATGCTTAGCTGATGAGAACCTTCATGTTCCTCTTGAGGATGTGCAAATCGATGAAAGCATGCACATTATCGAGAAACCCGTCGAGATTGTTGACACTGGAGTCAAGAAACTCAAGCGCAGTCGTATTCCGATCGTTAAGGTTCGTTGGGAATCTAAACGAGGCCCAGAGTTCACTTGGGAACGTAAAGACCAGATGAAGTCGAAGTATCCGCATCTTTTTCCACCAGACTCTCCAACTCCAACTTCGGGACGAAGTTCCTAAAAGTAGGGGAGACTGTAACATTACGCATTAAATACTTGTACGTTACACCGTCGACACTAATAAAACGTCAAGTTTCATATTTACCCTCGCAATTATTATTTTTGTCGCATTTATGGAACCCTAATGCTATATATATTATTATATATGTGTGTGTGATGTTATAATTATACAAAAAAAATGATTTGCCTTGGCCGGGGTTCGAACCCGCGCCAAAGGCCGGCTCAATCTAACACTAGTGCACAAACCAACTGGGCTAGCCTACTTTGTTGTTATAACCCAGACTCATTATAATTATATACGCGTGTTTAAATCCCCACAGTTGACAAGGAAAGTCAACTGTGGGATTCCTTGTTGATCAATCCGTATAATTAACGCGTGATTGATGTATTTTTGGCAAATTAGGGCAATAACCGGCCCAACATAACATAATTACACAGCAATCACACGGCAATCGTTGCCCTAATAATCAAATTGGCCGCGTATACATTCTATGGAAAGTCAACCCTCTAATTAACCCTAACCCTAATCCTTTAGTATAAATTGAGGCATTCTGGACCTTGTCTAATCGCTCACAACTCTCTCTCAATCTCTATTTCTCTCTAATTCACTCTGTAATTGCTGATTTTGTTCGAAGTTTGACTTTCTCCTTGACCCGACTATTATCATTAACACCACACTGTGAGTCTAATTTTTTTAGTGGGTTTAGTTCTTCGGCATCCCAGCAACAATAGCCCTAACATTAATCGGGCTATTGTTGCTTGAATCATCTGATTGTTAATCTAGGGTTCGTTGTTTATTAATTGGGGATAAACTTGGGTATGCATCGTGTATTTAATTAAATTGAAAACAGAATCATCACAACCACCGGCCTAGGCCAGGTGGTTGTGACGCTGGTCTTCCACACGGGTCACCCGGGTTCGAGTCCCGGCTCTGACCGGGTTTTTGTATTCTTTTCTTTCCTTTTCTTTTTAAACAAACAAATTACAATTATATATATATTAAATCCTTTAAATCTTTTAAAATTCTTTTTAAATACCAAAACTATTTTATAAATTCTAAAAAAAATTATTATTGTTTAATCTGATATAAAAGTGTTATTTACAATTTTTATTTTTCAGAAATTCTTTTATTTAATATTTATAATAATTAAATCATTTTTATACTATTATATTTATAAAAATCCATTATTATATCAAAACAGATTTATTAAATTTCCCAAAATTTATCCTGACTTTTTATAAAGTCAACCTTTACTGAAATAATTTTTTATTTTATATTTTTAAACAATTTTTGTTAGATTTAATCATAATTAATTCATAATAAATCCAATTTTTATCATTTTTGCACCAAAATTTTATACAAATTATTTTTAATCATTTAGAACAGAAATATGATTTTTAAAATAAGATTTCTGTAATTTTAGTATTTTTGAATATTAAAGTTAATAATTGACTATTTATAAATAAATAGATTTAAAAATCTATTTTAAATGAAATAATTTTATAAAAATTATTTTATTGCTTCAAACACTTTAATGTGCTCACTCAAAATTCAAACTTTATAAAAAGACTATTTTTCATTAATTATCCAATTTTCCTTTATTAATTAAGCATTTTAATTTAAATCTCAACAATTGATTATCCCCAAATCGAAACCCTAGGATACACATATTAGTTACACAGACTTAGACTTATTATATATTACCTCATTATAGGGTAATATTTGGAATCACTTTGGGCAACATAATTATCATATCTTTTCAACAAGTTAACATTTGCTAAGGTGAGTTTACATAGCCCCTTTTATCACCATTTTTGGGGTGAAACATGTTATAACATTTTCATTGCAATTCAATCATCAATGTGTCTATGTGTTTTCTATGTTGCATATTGTCTTGAGCATGATTAGAGTAAGCACCATTCTAGCATAATCATTAACATTGATCAGCCGACGGTATACATTGATAGATCTATTGGACTGACAATCCCACCCGGATACGTGCCTCCTACCAAGGTTACGTGGGTGTTTGTTATCGCATAACATATTCATTGGGACCATAAGTGTATGGTATGTATCATTTTATAACAGTCAACAGGGTTGATTATGCACTCGATTTATTTCTAATATGTTCTCACATATGGGCTAGATTAACATGACACATGAATTGCATAACATTTTATTCATTTATCATCAAAAACCTATGTAATTCTCACCAACTTATGTTGACCCAAAATACTTTCAAAATTAACATGTTTCAGGTAACAATGAAGCTGAGGCTTGAGTTAGCATGAGGATTTATCTTGAAGTTTATTTGAAGTTTTTGAAGTTATTGTTTGATGTTATGTATTTGAATTCTTAGACATTATTTCACATTTTGGATATTATGTTTGAATAAATTATTTAAAATTTATATCATACCATGTGCTACTGAAAACAATCATCAATACGTGGCACCCCGATGTTTCCGCCATCGGTTGGGGTGTTACAAGTCCTATCGTACATATCTCTAATTAAGTCTATATACTTCCTCGGGACCCCTCTACTCGCCAAACTATCCCAAATCAGTTTACGTGGCACACCGTCGTATGCCTTTTCAAGGTCAATGAACACCATGTGTAAATCACGCTTCTTCTCCCTATACTTTTCCATCAACCTCCTTAAAAGGTGTATTGCTTCTGTAGTTGACCGCCCTGGAATGAAACTGAATTGGTTTAACGTAACCTGAGTTTCTTTTCTAATTCTAGCCTCAATAACTCTCTCCCATAATTTCATAGTATGACTTAGTAACTTAATCCATCTATAATTTTCACACATTGGGCGCGTCTCCCTTGCTCTTATATAAATGTACTACGACATAACCACATGATAACTGATGTGATTTTTTTTTTTAAATTCAATTTACTTGTAAACTAACCGTAAAAACATTATAAAACAAAACCTAAATATAATTATAGAGACAGGAGTTTTTGAGGTAGCCATGTGTGGTGAGTGTAGCAATAGGACATACCATATGTAGGTTTTGGTACATAGACAATGTGGGGACATGCCCAACTGGACTTTCTACTGTATGTTTCATATAACTTCACGTATATCTTTCAATCAATTTTATTTGTGTTTTTTAATAATATAAGTTCTTTGAAAATAATTGATTGTAGTTGGAGAAGTATTGAATTATGGTTGCTTGATTACAGGCTTGGCTTTCAGAAAATAAATGCTGGATGAGTTTATTTCTTGATCTTGTTTCAAACCCGGTCTGGACCGGACATATTGGTTTAATTAACCGGATCAAATGTTTATTTATATTTTTTTTAAACGTAGACCAGTTAAACCTGGACGGGGTAGTGAAAACAGAAAAAAATAAGCCGCTAAGAATATTTTGGTTATTGTTTTTTTTCTTGTTTCTTAAATTCTAAAATCTATTATCTATTAATTAATATATATAAAAGAATTGAACATTGCTGACGTGGCGTGCAATGGTGCTTTCAACCTCTCCATGAAACTGCCACGTGCCATCATAATTAAAAGATTTTAGTGTTTTTGAATTATTTCCTTTTTAAATTAAAAAAAGATAAACATAAAACCCTAAATTTATCTCTCTATCTCTCAATTATCAATTACTAAAATTAAATTGAGTTATTTTAGAAAAAAAGAATTTAAAAACAAATTTAAATTTTTCTGTCTTATGTTCCTCCCATAATTTTTAAACGTTAATATCTTTTATATTCGAGATTTTTTAAATAAAGAAATTACACCAAATTAACGAGCGTTTTATTATCTTTCCAACGAGTACCATAGTGCTATATAAAAACGGGGAAAAAAACGACTATTTTTTGTGGGGTTATGTTCATACAGAAAAAAAAACACAAAGTGTTCAGGTTATTCATTAATCATGTTTTTTCTTTTAAACCAGGTTCTTATCTACGATGTTGAAATTCAGCCCAATCGCCATGCTGTCATTGGAATTTTACTCTTCTAAAGATGGATAGGTATACTTCATCAAGAAAAGCTAGGAGAAATAATCGCGCAACACTGCAACACATGATTGTCACCTTATAACAAGGTTATTTTTTTAATTTTTTTAATTACAAGAGTAATAATTATTACTATTAGTATTAGTATTATTAGAATGATTATATTTTTCAACCCCCATCATGAATTCTACATCTATATGTTGAATGTTATTCTTTTAATACTGTATTATGTTTAATATGGTTTATCCTTTTTAATTTTTTAAACTTTTTAAATAAATGTTTTTTTAACTAAGATTGATTATGTTTAAGTTATTTACTCTTTTCATGATATGAGTTTTCTTCTTTTATCATTTTTTATTAAATCATATTAAATTTTTCAACCCCGGGACCTTCCCGGGGTAATCAGCTAGTAAATGATATATTTTTAATTTGTTGAATAACAAATTAACTTTACACAGAAATTCAAAATACCACGTACTATCACTACAATTATATATCTATTTAGACAACCTATTACAATAGATTTTCACTTTTTTTTTTAACGACAAATTCTTATTACACCTTTATTTTATCTCAACTTGCATTTGCAAGGATTTGAACCCACAACCTTACATTTGTAAGGGAGGACACCATACCATTAAACTAAGAAGTCATGAGAACAATAGATTTTCACTTATCATTTTAAAATATCAATTTTATTTCTAGCACTGCAAACATTCTTAAGATTTCTTATATTTTCATATGATTATATAAATTTTGGATTTGTAGGTAGAAAATGGGTACACTTTTTATTAAAATATTAATAAAATTGGAAATAATAACGATCCTCTCGTTATTCGTAAGAGATATAACGTACAATACCGTTTACATAAAAACTAAATAAATAAAATAAGATACAAACGAAATATACCGAATCTTGATTCAAGCCGATGGCATTAGAGAACTTCAATTGTACCATCTCGTTAGAAAGCTCCACTACAAGAATTTGAAAACCAAAATGTAGATAATTTCGGTTGAGGCACAACTTCCCTTAAAACAGAATCCGCGCCTCCTCTCAGACTGTTTAGGGGTGTTCAAATTTGAATAATCCGAATTTCGGATATCCGAATTTCGGATTCGGATCATCCAACGGATAATCTGAAACTTAAAAAAAATAAAAAAAAAGAAAACAAAAAAAAGTTCTCCTTTATGTCTAAAACGTGAACCTGTTTAAAAAAAACATAAATCAAAGTTAGATAAACGAAACTGGAACCAAAAAATGTAAAAAGAACTTACTATTTGGTGGACTGGGGCTGTGGACGTCGGATACGAGGTGGACGGGGGTTATTATAGGAAAGATAAGAGGGAGCTGCTACTATGGATTGGAGGGGTATGGACTTAGGGTTAGGAGCATTAGGGATTTAAGATTGTGTATTGTGTTATGTAGTGTATATTATATACATATATATATATATATATATATATATATATATATATATATATTTAATATTCGGATTCAGATAATCCTATTATAAGAAAATTTTCAAAATCAGGATCCAAATCCGAAATTTCGGATTCGGATTATCGGATTTTTCGAATTTGAATTCGGATTTAGATTTTTTTGAACACCCTAGTGAAAATAGAAAATAATAAACCGCGGAGAATCTTTCGGTTATAGTTTTTTTTCTTGTTTCATAAATTCTAAAATAAATGATATATTTTAATTTTGTTGAACAAAAATTAACTTTACACAGAGTTTCAAAATACCACGTACTATCACAACAATTATATATCTATTTAGATAACCTATTACATTAGATTTTCACTTATCATTTTAAAATATCAATTTTCTAGAACTGCAAACATTCTTAAGATTTCTTATATTTCCATACTAGCTGATTACCTCGGGAGTGTCCCGGGGTTGAAAAATCTAATATTACTCAATAAAAATGATAAAAGTAGAAAACATACCAATCGTAAACTCAGTCATACGGATCATTAATTCCCATAAAGACACATAAAATTATAAGGAAAAGAAAAAAAAAACAATGTTTGGAATAGGAGTTTTAAAGGTGGGAGCGAGAGACGAACATGTGGTAGGCCAGAATTTAGCAGCACGAAGCCATGAAGCAGGGTACGGTTTGATCCACTTATCAGCCATGAGAAGTTGTGGAAGGTGAGGAGCACCTGCAAACATAATAATTTTCTAATATCACTAATAATATTCAAGAATAAATTACTTCAAAACAATCATAATCTAACTGCTAAAATACATTGATGATATTGTTGTTGAGATCAACTATTCCTTTCTTCAATACAGTACATAAACATCAATCAACTACACAATTAAGTATTCATGATAATCAAACAAACCTGTGTATGATCCGACGTGTTCTTCTCATCGGAAGCCGACATAATTCTTTTCAAACAACAATTATACACTTTCAGCATATAAAAATAAAATCAAATAAAATTAATTAACTTGATCATCATCTATAAATCTATGAATCAAAGGAAGTGAAAGAGTCATGTCCACCACCCTCTCTCTTTAAAATGTAATTCAAAATTCACACACACAAAATATATTAAAGTACTAAACAAAGTTACAAAGCAATAATATTATATGCCCAAGCACAATCATTTAGCCTATATTTTAATACTTGATGACAATATCTTATTAGTTTAATAAAGCGCAAGTCATATTTGTAAATTACTCTGACGTATATGTGGTTTGAAACATGTGTATTGGGAGGAGAAACATCAAACCAGTTTTTATTTATAATATTTAGATTTAGATAGAAGAGATAGAAGAAGATAAACAGAAACATAAGGTGGGAGCAAATATGAATCGCATATGCCATTGGGAAGCGGTTGTGGATACGGTTCGAACTCGTTTGTCTACTTGGAAAGCCAACTCTCTATCTATGGGGGTCGCCTTACTTTGATTAAAGCGGTTTTAGCTAATATTCCCATTTATTATCTGTCTTTGTATAAAGCCCCTGTGCAGATTTTGGAGCAATTAGAACAACTGATGAGGAATTTTCTGTGGGCCGATTCTAATAAGAATAAGAAGATGCATTGGGTGGCTTGGGAAGTTGTCACCTTGGCTAAAGCGGATGGTAGTTTGGGTGTGGCTAGATTAGAAGACGTTAACAAGGCTTTAATCACAAAATGAGCTTGGAGATTCAAAAACGACCCTAATAGTTCGTGGCGTCGGTTAGTGGAAGCGATTCATGGCGGGCACGCTAAGTGGAATTTCCTCCCTGTGAACAATGCTCTCATTGGTTGCTGGAAAACCATTGTCAAATCTGCTGGTAGAGTGAAGCTTGGCGGCAAAAACGTCCACGATATTATTACTCGAAAGGTAGGCAACGGCTCTCAAATCTGTTTCTGGACCGACAAATGGTTCGGCGATTCTTTGCTTATGTACAGGTGGCCTAGTCTTTTCCGGTTGGAGTCGAATAAACGTTGCGCTATTGCGGAGAGGATATGTTATCGGAATGGTGAGTATGCTTTTGTTGATAAGTGGCGGCAAGGTATTAGCACAGTGACGGAGATCTCGGAGTTCAGTGACCTTCAACGCATGCTGCTATCATGTAACCTTTCGGACTCTATGGATAAATGGACCTGGGAAGCGGCGAACGACGGTGCTTTTTCGGTTAAAGGTGTTAAAGACGCTCTCCGTTCGGATAGGGATGTTACCAGAAATCAAAAGATGATTTGGACCGGTTGGATCCCTTTGAAAGTCAATTTGCATTTCTGGCGTTTGGAGATGGACCGGCTACCTACTCGGAAAGCTTTAGCGAGAAGAGGCATCATTGTCAGCGATATCTCGTGCCTTCTTTGTCAATCAGTGGAGGAAACTTCCTGTCACCTATTTACCGGATGCTTGCTACCGTGTGTTGTTTGGAGATTCATAGAGAAATGGTGCAGATTGGATCCGGTCATCTTTTTTGATGTTCAAGATATTATGTGTTTGGCTACTAAGGTTGGTGGTACTAAATGGAAGAAGACGATCCTTAGGGGTATTGCCATGACTACTTGTTGGGTGATTTGGAGGACACGGAATAAAGTGGTATTTGAAGGTACTACTCCGAAGGTTTGCGAGATGATAGCATGTATAAAATCTTGGTAGTTTTTATGGTTACGTAGTCGATCCAAGTTCATAGATATTACTTGGAAGGATTGGAGTAGGTTTCCTATGTATATGTTGTAATTTGTTTGTTGTGGCGGGCCTCGGTTTTGAGGTCTTAGCCGTTTTTTAATGAAGTTTATCTTTCAAAAAAAAAATCTCTAATTATTAATCATTAACTATTTTTTATAAATTTTCTATGTTTCGCCTTTCTTGAACCAATCCATAGTCAACCTTCACATATACAGTAACACATATTCCCTTATTCAACCCATCACCTGAATTAGTAGTAATGATAGGGTGGATACACATAACACTGGCGGTAGCATCCGCCTTTTATTCCTCCTTATACTCTTCCTCTACCGCCACCGTTTGTAAGATTTAACTTTATTTGCAAGTGCAGAAGTAATTTTATAAAAGAAACATAAAATAATTCTACAGAAAAATCAAATAATAATAATAATAATAATAATAATAATAATAATAATAATAATAATAATAATAATAACAATAACAATAACAACAACCTTGTAGGATAGTAGGAGAAAGCAGAAGCTCCGATCGGCTTTTCCTAATATGGATAAGAAGGTTAATGTGGTTTCAATGAATGGTAATTGTATGCGTACAGATTGATGCATCGATTAGGTTGAGAGAGAAAATTAGGGTTTGGGATGAGAAGATTAAGATTATATATGATAATAGGTAAGTTTTATGTGATTTAATAAAAAAAAAACAAATTTTTGCACCTCATTATGCCATGTGGCACATTCAAAGGAGGGTTGAGGCCACCATTGAACGTCAAGTCAGCAACTATCAATTCTTTTTTATATATTAATAGATGATTATATAAATTTTGGATTTGTACGTAGGAAATGGTTCCGTTTTTATTAAAATATTAATAAAATTAGAAATAATAATGATCCTTTCGTTATTCGTAAGAGATATAACGTACAATACCGTTTACAAAAAACTAAATAAATAAAATAAGATACAAACGAAATGTTCCGAATCTTGATTCAAGCCGATGGCTTTAGAGAACTTCAATCGTACCATCTCGTTAGAAAGCTCCACTGCAAGAATTTGAAAACCAAAATCTAGATAATTTCGGTTGAGGCACAACTTCCCTTAAACAGAATCCGCACCTCCTCTCAAACTGTTTGTCTCTCAGGGTACAACAACTGAAACAGTGATGTACTGCCGGAAATGACTCTCATGCCCGAGATAACACCGGGTGTTTTTTGGTTTTTGTGAAACATATGAAAATAAAGTTGTATATGGTTTTGAGAATACTCCTCTCAAATTGTTGTGAATGTTTCTAGTATCTTATGAGAGACTAATCTTTTTTTTCTTTTTTTTTTTTTTTACTAGAGAAAGATGAAACTTCTTTCACCATTAATCTCATATTTAACAAGATATGAATCTTGTAATTAAAATATTTAATGGAATTAAAGTAGTCAACAAACCCGTCATTAAGACTGAGTTGAAACTGTCTAGTGGTTTGAAACAGTATCTCGAGAGCTGATGAGGGTCTGCGCAGGAACCGGCCTACGCTCATATGCTGCGTGCGCCACAAGGCGCGTTTGGAACCTGCCACTCGTAACCAGCATGCTATCAATTCATGCGCGCACTCTAGACCCGCACGTGTAATGCCTTGCATCACAGTCGCCACGCGGACCAGGACCTGTACCCACGTACCACCCGCGTGCCTCGCCAAGTTATTTGCTGATGACCACTCGAGATGTAACACCATACACCACGCGTAGTCCATGCTGCATGTGTACCATACCATGAACATAAAGTAAAAAATACAAAGGCGGCTCTCAAGCGGCTCGCAGCGTTGCGAGTGTGCGAAGTGCAAAGTGCGCCATCAAAGCGCCACATTACACCCATCGTTCACTCCATGCGCGCCTGTGCAATCGCGATTTAAGGGTGCTTCACACCCTTTAGGTTCCCACTACCATTTTTTCAACAATCCCCCACATGAATGGAGATCGATTAAAACACACAAATTCCCCAATGAAACCTCAGCAGTCAAGTATTGCAGGATAGGTAGGTGTAGCCTTTGAACCTTCCTTTGTGAAGCATGCTTAACTTACTAGGGTTTTGTAAACGTGGCGTCCTTGAACAACTCCCCGTTTATGTAAACGACTAAATACACTCACACAATACTTTCCCTAGCCAGGCCATCCCCTCATTATCGTTTCCAATAATGGTCTTGGAACACTCTCCTGATTATGTGGGAGCTCTAGAAATTGTGCCCACAATTTCATTCGAAGTGACCACACTTCTCTACAACATAGGTGATTTTCCTTTAAATCATTAAAATCATTAAAATCATTATGGTTTACTATGATTTACACAAATCATTTAACCATGTATTATGCTTATCCTCATAACAATATCACTGAACATTATAGGAATGGACGTATTTAAACACCCTTTTACAGTTTAGGGGATATGTATATTACCATATATACTAGCTTATATATATATATATATATATATATATATATATATAGGGGGATGATAAATTGAAAACCCTACCCAGTTAAAGAAACCTTGAAAACCTCATCTTGACCCTTCAATTATCTTGATCAATGGCCCTTGTTTTTTTCATTTGATTTTTGTTTTTTTAAAGGAAAAAAAAGCAACTAAAGCATGGAAGGGTAAAAGAGTCAACAAAACATTTTGTTAACTGCCAAAAAGAACAAATGTAACTCACACCCTTCAATCATTTCTTTCCCTGACAACTCTCTCTCTCCTCTCTTTTCTCTCTCTTATCATAGTTAAATTTAATATTTTCTAGTTTCATATTCAGATTATTTTATAACATAACACATAAACTAAACATGGTAATTGTATACAGCAAATGTTACAGCTTTTGAAATTGTGTTATCACTTATACTTCTAGTATGTGACTGCTTTTGTTACTGTTATAGATCCATAGTGCATTTGTGTTACAGACTTAGAAAAAAAATGGGTGCTTGCTTATTTATGTGAAAAGTAACATAAAATAAAATGACTTGAAAAAAATGTTAGCAAATTCAAAATGCTAGATAAAAAATGCTAAACCCAGTTACACCTATAACATAATAATTTACATATTTAAAAATCCTAAAAAAAACTATGTGACATGTGTTGTTACAACTTTTGCAATAAATAATAATAATAATAATAATAATAATAATAATAATAATAATAATAATAATAATAATAATAATAATAACCCAAATCTTGATTTATGCAATAAATAAAACAAATAAAGAAACATACGGACTAATGTGTTACAGATCTTGATTTATTAAAAAAAAACATAAGCCTTTTAATCATGTAACCCATAAATTATCATAAAAAAATATGTAGGTAACCTCCATTACATTTATTTATAAAAAAACGTAAGCCTTTTAAATCTTGTAACCCAAATCTTGATTTAGGCAATAAATAAACAAATAAAGAAACATACGGACTAATGTGTTACAGATCTTGATATATGCAATAAATAAAAAAAACCAAAATCTGGATTTCGTCTTCACGTTTCTGCACGTGCTTCATGTTTCTTCGAGTTTCCTTCGAGTTACAGATTTGAACTATTGTGTTACAGATCTGCTCCTGCTTCATGTTTCTATTGTGTTACAGATCTGCTCCTGCTTCGAGTTACAGATCTGAACTATTGTGTTACAGCTCTGCTCCTGCTTCATGTTTCTATTGTGTTACAGATCTGCTCCTGCTTCGAGTTACAGATCTGAACTATTGTGTTACAGATCTTAACGATTTTGTTACAGCTCTGCTCTTGCTTCATGTTTCTGCACGTCTCTTGCCATACACCACCTTCAAAAGATGAATCTATAAATCTGAAAAGAAAGATGAAATTATGAAAAGATACAAAGAGAGAGAGAGAGAGAGATGAAAATAAAAAGTGAAAAGGAGACATATGCATATAAAAAGAAAGAGAGAGAGAGAATGTGAGGTGAAAAGAAAGAGAGAGAGAGGATGTTGGAAAAGGTAGTAATCTGACAGTTACAGATTGAGCAGAAAGTGGGAAAATTGTGTGACGAAAATGCCCTTAGAAGACATGTAAAATAGAGTGACGTGGTTCAATTTGGGCCTAGTATTGGGTTTCCAAAGTTTCATTAACTAAGATGGGTTTTCTAGTTATACTTTCCCTATATATATATATATATATATATATATATATATATATATATATATATATATATATATATATATATATATAGGGTAGGGATCCTAAGAGAACCAACCCATATTTGAGAACTGAGAGATAATTCTGGGCCACACATTTCATATAAAGGCAAAAAAAAAAAAAATTTTTTTCCTTTAATCGCACATTTTTATGCAAGGAAATTTTTTTTTTGAATTTTTTTTCATTTATACATATGTGTATATGGCAATTATACATATGTGTATATAACAATTATACATATGTGTATATAGCATTTTTCAGCTATACATATGTGTATATTTCAGTTATACATATGTGTATAATGCAATTATACATATGTGTATATTGAAAAAAAGATTAAAAAAAAATTTTCATTGCATATAAAGCAGCGATTTTTGCAAAAAAAAAAAAAAAAAAAATTGCCTTAGAGAAATTTGTGGTCCAAAATGGTTCTCACAGTTCTCAATTTGAGAAAAGGTTCTTATTTGAACCAAATCCTATATATATATATATATATATATATCTTAGTTATGCCCCATAGTGACCACCATTCGGTTCATGATTAAGTTTGCCTATTGAACATAGATCTTGGGATCTCCGGTCAACTAGGTTAGGTTTCCCTCATGTTCCTTTTTTTTCATGTGCTTTACTCTCATTCCACAACTTGATCTCTCATCAACCACTGGGTTGTTGGATCCCCAATTATCTTTGACTGTGCAAAGTCAACAACGATAATTTGCAATTGAGATATGTTGTCCTAACGTGTTCTTGACCCGCTGGTCAATTTAGCCATTTGTCATTTCGTAAGAGTTATAACATGTGATCTCAACTTAGATCTAGTTATGGTTGCAGGACAGGTAGGTGTCACCCTATAAACCTTCCTTTTTGTTTTTAGAATGACATGAAACTCAATTCATGGCTAAACATGTTTCTATTCCTTTGGTGATGTATTTCAAAGTCAAACCAGAATTCAATTCTTACCAGTTAGCATTTGTGTCCAATCAACTCGATTGACTCCTAAAATCATTTTTATCTTATCATGGTCATGTGTTTACAATATTTAATGGATTACCAACATCCTTATTGCGAAACCTTCCACTTTCAAATGCAAGCTACCCCCACATTTAAGTGTTATTGGATAAAATCCAAATGAGGTGATGAAAGGTTCTCCTTTTCATATGAAGTTGAGAAAACTTCTCAAATACTATTTTTACATCCCCTACTGGTTGTTTCTTAAATGGTTCCCCCCCCCCCCACATTGCTTGCACTTTGAGGAAGTTTGAGTAATACCATTTGTTGTGACTCTAACACACCCGCGATAAGATAGAAAATATCTATATCTTTGTGTTATGTAAGTCATCTATGTGTGTTGCTCTACTCAGATTTCAATAGCTCATAACAGCTTCTAAGCAATATGAGTACTCCTCATATGAAACCCAATAGTATCATTAATCCATGAACTATATAATTGGTCATCTTGAGCTATCTTTTTAGATTGAGTGAAGTTATAATTATAGTTTTGTTTACACAAAATCCATTCTCGTGTCGTCACATATTTTGAATGATTTAGTTAATTTAATCTTCAATGAGCATTTAAATTAACAAGTATTAGTATAACATGATTTAGAATCCAATACTCTAGCGTATGAACAGAAGATGCATCATTCTAATTCTTCAAATCCTTAAAAGATATCACACTATCTCTTTCAAACATTTATGTCTTATTTTAGACACAATAATGAGATTTTGTTATATCATTCCAAAACCTCTGTTTTAGGAATGTCTCAAAACCATAGATAATTTCATCCATAGATAATTTCATCAATTAGGATCAAAACCCATTTGCCTTTAATCTCCAAGGCTTCACCATTGACTCTTAAGGACTTAACCGTAAGTCTTAATCTAAGTCACTTTGATAATAAATTCATCATCAACAAGATCAATGGTATTAGTATAAAATTACTAAAGTCTTGAGATAAAGACTTTATACTCAAAGTGTTATTCACTTCAACACTTTATCGTTCGATGAAATAATCGCAATTATATTGTCTTGTGGCATGTTTCGATGTACCCCCCCCCCCTCAAGAGTTTTTTTTCATTTAAATAGTCCCTCAAGACTATTATATGGTCAAGACATGATACTTCTCACATGATTATCAAACCAATTGCAAAGACATGTTTTATTCATTCAAAACATTTTTCTTTTTGCAAGTGTTTTAAAATTAAACTATATATGTTTATGCTTTGATTACAAATCAAGACCTTAAACTTGAAAATAGTTTTATTATTTAAAACGGAATCTAACTCACTCATTAGTCAAACAAAATGATTATAAATCGTGTATATGGTTTTCATGATAAATTGTTTCTAATTCGCTTATTAGAAACCATACGTGTACTAAATATTAATAAAAAAAATATTCGGTTTCAATAACTAATTATTTCTAACATGGTTATTAGAATAGAAACGTTTACACTCATCATTATATGGTGTTTGGTTTTATAAAGTAAGCCTTTTTTAACACGCCCGTTATATATATATATATATATATAGGGTTATGATCCGTTGAGAACTCGATGAGTTCTGAGAATTCGCGAGAACTCGACGTAAAATGCGAATTTTTTTTTGCGCACTGGTGTAAAAACACGTAAACCCCGCTGTAAAAAAAATACATTAATTTACGCCAAATGACACCAGTGTAAGAGGTTTTTACCCCGTGTAAGTATATTAATTATTTATTCATTATTTTATTATTGTTTAATTCTGGACCACGTATTCATTTTTTATTAAAATAAGTGTGTGGTTATAAAGTGAGTTCCTGAGTTCTCACAACTCAGAGAAGTTTTCAAATGATCCTATACACACACACCCACCCACCCACATACATATATATATATATATATATATATATATATATATATATATATATTAGAGAGATAAACAAGTTTTTTAAACACCTTTTTGATAAAAAAAAATTTCAACTACATTGTTGTGGTAATAATTTATTTGTTTATACGCATATAACCTTGATCCCAATTGGGAATTTTATTAATTGGATTGATAAATTGACAAATATATATATATATATATATATATATATATATATATATATATATATATAAATCGCTTCAGCCTTAGTTTTGATACCATGATTCCCAATAATGGTAAAAGAGCCACGGTTACGGGTGTATAGATGGTAAAGTTGTAAGTTTTGATCCGTGTTTTATTTGTCAATAATTATTTATTTTGATGAAAGATCAAAAGATTTTGGGTATTTATGGATTGTGATGTGAATTGAGTCCTAGGTTTAGACCATTGTCATGGTTGTGGTTTTATTATGTTTATTGGTTTGTATTTTTTTTTTTTTTGTTATGGATATTGGATCCGATGTAATAGATATGCTTATAATAGATTTGCTTTTTTTTAATTTCAAATTTATTATTGTAATCCTTCAAGTACAAGATCAAGATCAAGATAAAGGGGCGAACATGTACCATGGAGATAGAGATCGCGGGTCAAGTGAGAGTTATCAAAGTAATTTTTGAAATCCTTTAGACTAGTTCGTTTCGTTTCTAGCTAAAACGAAACGGGAGACCTATTAGGGGCTCGATTCATTTATTTTATTATTATGTTTTGTTTATTGTTAATAATCTAGATAATCCAAAATAAATAAAAATTTTCAAGAATCAAGACAACGGTTTTATTGAAACAAGTTTTATAAAATTGAAAAGTGTATTTAATAAAATCGTTTTATTGAAATTTAAAACAAGTTTATTCGTGTTAAAATGACCAAGATAGGGTATTTAAAACTATACCATATCGAGGGTTGAAAGGCGTTTCAATTATCGTGAATTATATAAAACTGGATTTTAAAAATTATTGTGTACCTCACCTCATGCTACGAGTTATTCAAAATATTTTTATGTAAATATTAAAATAAATTCCAATTTTAAATTGATGTTTTATGCCACCCTTAAAAAGTTAACACTTCATTCTAAACGAACCCAAATGTTAGTGTTATACCTTGTATCTGGGCGTCTATGAAGAAAGAAGGTAATCATCACGTTTCCTGTGTAATATAGGCTGGTGTTGTAGTTAACAGTAAAGGACAAAACATCACTTGTTCATCAAGTGGGCATAGTTGGGAGTAAACATACGTCACTTTTTAGTGATAACCCCAAATGGAATGTTGTGTAGTAGAAGCATTTAACAATTGTTGTTTACCTACATAATCACACTAGTGGATAGTGCTTAAGCCAATTTACTGTGACTTGATGAATTGTAGTCTCATCCTAATTAAATTTTGCTTTTGGGTCATAAAATAAAATTAGGATAAAACATAAAATACTAATAAATTAATTTTTTGAATTTTGTAGATGTCAACTAAAAACGATTCCACCTTCCAAATATCTCTCAGGTCCATTTTAGAGAAGGACAAACTGAACCACTCCAATTTCATGGACTGGCACCGCAACTTGAAAATTGTTCTCAAGGCAGAGAACAAGTTGTATGTTCTTAAAACACCAGTCCCCTAATGAACCCATCAACCAGAACTTGTCTGGAATCCCCCTTGAGTGATGAGTTAGCTAGGGATATTATCCTTAACTCATTACTCAGGTCATATCATCAGTTCACTATGAATTACAATATGAATGTGATGGAGAAACCACTTACATAGCTGCATTATATTCTTAAAACTGTTGAGGTGAATATACCCAACAAAACTGCACCAATGTTGATGACCAGGGGTCATGTTAAGAAATTAACACTAAGAAAAACGGCAATCAGGGCAAAGGGAAGGGAAAAGGAAAAACTATTGCAAACAAGAAGCCTAAGTAAATATTTTCTTTTGTATTTTTTTTAATATTAAGAGCCTCGCATATGTGAAGCTCTCGCCTCGCGCTTTAAGCCCCGCGCTTCGGATTTTGGAACCAAAACACCTCGGAGCGCCTCACGCTTTCTTAAACCAAGCTCAGAAGGATGCCAAGTGTTTTCATTTTGATGAGACTGGGCATTGAAAGGGGAATTGTGCTATGTATTTAGCTGAATTGAAGAAAGCTAAAGCTTCAGGATGAGAGTCCTCAGGTATGTATGTTATTTTATATGTTATTAAAATCTTAGCTTTTCTGTCAAAACATGGGTGTTTGACACAGGATGTGGTTTCCACATTTGTAATGCTTTACAGGGGCTATGAAAGATTAGGAAATTGAAGCAGGGCGACTTAGAAATTCATATTGGCAATGCACAAAGAGTTGACGTAAAGGCTATTGGAGAATATGTTCTTTTATTACCTTCTGGTTTAGAACTTGTTTTGAACAATGTTTATTTTATTCCTAGTGTTAGTAGAAATATTGTTTTGGTTTCTACTTTGCATGAACAAGGTTTTAATTATCGTTTTAATGTTGTAAATTTATTTCAACTTATTTTAATGATGTATTTTACTTTGATGCAAAACCCAACAATGGAATCTATAAGATATAAATCCAAAACAATAACATATTATCCAACATCCCCCATAAACGTATTTGTATGTTCGCGGCTCAACCTGCGAAACATAACAATCAAAGGACCAGTCATTTTGACAACCAGACTTTTGAAGTTGCTCGACGAAGTTGTTCTCTAGTCATGACATTGCTTCCGGGGTCACCAATAACTTGCTCAAGTGGATGAATCTGATGAATCCGAGATTCCGGATGATCAGGAACTTAAACTCCAGTTTGAGTCTTGAACTCCAGTTTGAGTAGTTAGATTCTCTGCCGTATCCAGATCATTACCCATATTTGATGATGAAGCAACATCTAGATTTGGGTTCACTAGTGGTTCCTCTGAAACATGATCTAGAATAGCTTCACTGGTGACATCATCTTCATCTTCTGATTCAGATGAATTCAGAGTAGTCGAAGCTTCTTGGAACACTTCTTCTTCATTAGCAGGAACGTTGGTATCATTAGAAGCTGTTGGAGGAGTTACGGTGATTGGACGCACTAACGGTGATGTCACTGCGTTTTCACACTCATAATAAAGTCGTAATACAGCCTCTTCAACCAAGTTATCTAGATTGAATGATTCAAAGAAATCTTTATAATCAAACATCCAATCAGGACTGCTTCCTTCTACGTTCTGAGTATATCGTTGTACTTCAAAGTTAGTCCATTCCTCTACCTGACGAGTCTTTTTGTTGAATCCCCGTTTGAGCGGGGTTGCATATCCATCAAAGTATCCCTCTTCAGCTTTTGGTGCAAACTTCTCAGTCGGATGCAACATCGTACAAGGTGCCCCAAACGGTTCTAGATACTCCAAATTCGGTTTTCGTCTATTCAACAGTTCATAAGAAGTTTTGCCAAACTCCTTCACTGTTAATACACGATTCAATGTGTAACAAGCTGCGTAAATAGCTTCATTCCAGAACATTTCTGGAAGGTTAGAATACGCAAGCATTGTTCGTGCCGTTTCTATTAGAGTCATGTTTTCCTTTCAGCAACACCGTTCTGTTTTGGTGTGTACGGAGCACTATATTCATGATGAATTCCTTTGTCTTCACAAAGTGCCATTTGGGAATTCTTGAACTCCGTCCCGTTGTTAATACGAATTCTTTTAATCTTCAATCTGTAAACATTCTCCAATTGGGTGAACAGAACCTTCAAATTATTAAACGTATCGCTTTTATGTTGCAAGCACATCACCCACGAAAATCTCGAATAATCATCAGTAACCACAAGACAGTAAAGCTCTTCAGAATGACTCTTACGCTTGACAGGTCCGAAAAGGTCCATATGAAAATGCTCAAGTGGCATATCTACATAATTCACTTTCTTCGGTTTGTGGGACTGTTTGTGCTGTTTGCCCTTTTTGCAACTCACGCATTTATCATTGAGATGGAAATGATTCACATTAACTCCTTCCACAAGCCCATTCTTCACCAAATGATTCATCTTTCTGAGGTGAATATGTCCCATCCTTCTTTGCCACATAATCGATTATTTTTCTGTAGCCTTGGATAGAAAACATGTAACTTGGCCCTGGGTTGTCATCGCCTTGCTCATATCAAGAATATACAAGTTGTTCACTCTTGGTTCTCTCAACATAACCCATTCTTTTGGAATGACGAAGCCGGGTTTCAGAATATAGCAAGATTTATCATCAAAGTGTATAGAAAACTGTTTGTCACAAATTTGGCTGACACTTAACATATTGTAATCAATCTGCTTCACATAAGAAATTCTCTCAAAACTTACAATCCCATTGCTTACACTTCCTTTCATCGTGATATAACCACCCTTATTTCCCGCAAACGCTACATACCCTCCATTCACGTTCTTGATGTCGAATAATAGCGTTAAGTCTCCAGTCATGTGCCCAGAAGCTCCACTGTCGACAATCCAAAGACTGCTAACAGGGCCAGCTGGAGCTCCCTGCACCAAAAAAAGAAATGATTAGATCTTTTGGGGGACCCAAGCCTGTTTGGTCTTGGGTCTTTAAGTGTTAAACTTCAAAGATTCATTTTCAACAACATTTGGTTTTGAATTGATCTTTTTCTGATCATTCAAACCTTTCTCATCTTTAACTTTGACACTTGTAGTTGAGGTGGAGGCACCCGGAGAACCCACTGGTGACCAAGATTGTTCAAAATGTTTAAGAATCCTAATCTGAGATTTTTGTATCTCAGCAGATTTCTTTGTAACGTTCATAAGAGAAACTTTCTTAGTTACCTTCTCTGACTTAACAGAAACAGGTCCAACTTTTGACTTAACAACAGGTTTGGGTAAAACCTTTTGTTTGTCATTAGATGAATTCACCATTGGTTTCTTTAGGTGTTTCTCCATGGCAATCTTGTTTCGATGATAATAGACAAAATGACGATTTTCCCTCTTTTGAAAATATCGACTTTGATTATAAAATGGTGGCCTTTGAGGGATAAAGTGTCGTTGTGGATATCTACAATTATCGTCTGGACTTTGATAGGGTTGCTTTTGCTCAACTTCGTGACTTTTGTGTCGCACATACGGGCATTGAGCAAGTAAATGCCCTCTCTCCCCGCATTTGTAACACGCATGGTATTCTTCAAAATTATTTTTAGCACCCGACTTAGCATATGAAGTGATCGGAAATTGATCATCAATACATTTATGTCTTAAACTCATTGGAGTTGGATCCATTGAGTAAGCCGGCTCGAAAAATGCATTCGCCTTTTCTTTAGGCTTGATGAATTCAGTGACATGAACTTTTGGTTCTTTGGGAGTATCACAATGCAATTTCTTTAAAAGTTTTGGAGGAAAGTCATTGCTCCTTTCATGTTTAGGAAACCAGATTGTACTTTCCTGCTACATTTTATCAATCTTTGAATAATTTGCAAATTTTATTGGATACTCCTCATCAGAGATGAGCTTATCGGATCCTTCCATCCGATAGAAAACTTTGACGGGTTTGTCAACTGAATCATTTTTCTCATTCTTGGTAACTGATTGATTCTTTCTATGTGCATTAGCTTGAGGATGAGAAAACTGAGAAGGTGAAACAGGTTCATTTGTAATGATGTGATTTTCCAAAGGAACATCACTACCTTCTTTAGATTTCTCATCTTCAGTGTCTGAATCATCAGTCACTGCGACCACTCACTCATCATTCAGTCCGAGTATCAGTCTCACATCAGAATGTGGATCTCTAATACATGAAGTATTAGATTCATTATCTGATGTGGAGTCCGATTTAACTGAACTCTCTGGTGTTACTGTGTTGAAGTTATGATTCTCAAACAGTACTGGAGAAGGAACAGATTTGTAGTTTACACTACCGGACTGTGATGGTTCTTCAATGATGTGGTCAACAACATAAGCTATGTGTTTATAGCTCTCTAACTTCTTATTGACCTTTTTAGCAAAACACTTGACAGTTGCCATTTCTAATTTTGTGTTTTCAAGCTCATTTATGTAATTGTTAATGGCATGTTGTTTTAAAGCAAGGGTTTTCTTTAATTCAGAAATGTCCTTTTTATACCCTTCAAGTTTTCTGTTGAATTCATGTGAATCATTATGATGAGATTGAATGTTGATTTTAGTACTCTCCAGGTTAACCCTGAGTTGCTTGTTTTCCTCATTCAATCTATCGCAAGTACCACAATATTTGTCACTATTCATGTCAATAGTAGAATCAGAACTTGCCGGTTTTAGTGCATCAGTCATAGCCATAAGCGCAAAATGAGCCTCCTTCCCAGCAAAGAACATTGAGTAATCAATCTTTGTGAAGGCATCATCAACAATACATGATTTCCTGGTGATCAGAAAATCTTCTTCGGCTAGTAGCTGATCAATATCATCATCCAAAGAATTAGCACTCGCTTCCGAATCAGCTTCACTTTCAGAGTCTGAATAAACAGATTCAGGTACATCAAGAACTTCAGTAACAGAATCAATGATAGTTCTAGAAACCTTCTCAACAGTAAGCTGTTCAACTTGCTCAGTAACAGAAACCTGAGAATCATCGACTATCTCATCAATCACCACCTCAGATACCTTCTCAGAATCCAAAACATCTTCAACTATCACCGGCTCCTCTATATCCATCTCATTAGCAAAACATGCTACATTCCCAGTGGTAATCTCCTCAACTCCCAATTGCATTCCCGTCCAGTCATAACCCTCATCCTTTTGTATCACCCAAGCCTGATTTTGGGTTTCGGTTTGAGTTTGGCTGTTTGGTGTAGAAATAGGAATGGTTCTAGTTGGGTTATTTGGAGTTTGAGTTTGCGTTTGATTGGGTGTAGTTGTTTGTCAAGTAGAGGTATTTTGTGAGTTGTTTTGTCGGTTTTGGAAATTGTTTTGTTGTGGATAGGTGTTGTTGTTTTGGCTTTGATAGGTTACCTGATTTTGTGATTGGCGATTTTGATTGTTAGAGTTAAAAGGATTCCTGTTACCTTGCTGCATCGGTTGTGTATTCTCTTTTAAAGTGACCTCGACCACCGCAATTGAAACATGTAACTTTGG
The DNA here is from genome assembly GCA_028751855.1 of Ambrosia trifida. NCBI lineage: Eukaryota > Viridiplantae > Streptophyta > Magnoliopsida > Asterales > Asteraceae > Ambrosia > Ambrosia trifida. Next base: position 59,794,686 of record CM054131.1, read on the forward strand.
CTTTGTTGAAGCCATATGTGGTATTTGGTGAGGTTGCCAAATCAGTTCTACCCGTTTTCTCAATAAACTCTGTCGCCCTTCTCATCACACTAGCGAACGCCCATTGTATATCAAATAATTCCATCTCCTCCTTATCAATTTGGTCATAATCTTCATTAGTCAGATTATTATTCCCGATCTGACTCACCACAAGTCCATTATAAGATGCAACCATTGCCGAAACTAAAGCAATGTGATGTTGAGCAACTTTAACTGTGACATTATTCATGTTGGAAGTCTCCAACACGACCGGACTTTGGCTTGAAGAAGCTTGTGTTGTTGTAGGAACATATGGTTGCTGTTGAGGTGTGTTAGATGTGTAACATGCAGTAGACATTTGAGATTGTGATGGAATGTAAGAGTTTGGGGTGTAGTTTGGTGGATAGGTTGATGTTTATGCAAGATAGTTAATTGGGTTTCTCGAAGGTTCAATGACACTTGAAACACAAGCTATATGTGGCGCAACATTTCCTGCCACACTTGAACTGGACACAGAAGTGGATGAAGAAGCATGATATAATTCCAGATTTTGTGAGATTTGTGATCGTCTTGCTTTCCTCTTTTCCTCTAACTCTTTGTTCTCCAACTTCTGAATTAACTCATTGATTGTCGAGTATTGATAAGCATCCTTCTCTTTCAAAACCTCAATATGTTGATTCTAATATGGTGGTAATGAATCAGCAAACTTATCGACCAACTCAGACATAGGAATCTTAATATCATAATTCGACAACTCGGTCAACAGATGACAATATCTAGGTATAAATTCCTTCAGAGTCTCATTCCCAACATAATTAAAGTTTTCAAACTCTTTCTTTAGCTCTTCCACCTTCAATCTTCTCGTCTTATCATTCCCATCGTGTCTGTTCATCAACATATCCCAAAGCTGCTTAGATGTGGTACACGATCCGAACTGATGAAGTAGATCGGTAGTCAAGGCTTGAGATAGTTATGAGAAAGCCTTCTTCTCCACTGCAAATTTCTTCTTCTCATATTCAGATAAACCATCCAGTGGAATCAGTTCACCTGAATTCTCCAAACACGGAGCAGCATACCCTTTAGCAATCATCTGCCACGCCTCAGTTCCTTCCAAACCCATGCCTTCAAGATGTATGTTGAACTTTTTTTTGCCATTGATTATACTCTGCCATGTCCATCAGCTTCGGAGGGCGATTTCCACTACCTGAAGACAATTCATTGATTAGTGTGGAAATAGCATTAGTAGTTTGAGAATGTACCGCTGCTGTTGCAACACCCCAATAATCAGTCGTCGGTTGTTGTGGAGGTTGAGTAATAGGTGTTGAGATAACTAAGTGTTCGTCTTCTGAGAAGCTACAGCCCATGGATTCATCGGAACGTGTTGTTGCTATGTTGTTGCAGGCCTCGGTGTCATAGGAAATCCCAACATGTTGTCCATGATGTCCGAAATGCAAACACTTAGAAAAATTTCCCAAAATAAATCTCGGTTCGACCTCTGATGTGATAACGTGGGTTCGAAGGTAGGAAATCCTAGGTTCGACCCTTAAAATTAGACTCGAATCTAGATATGTAACACACAAGACTCTCCTTCGACCAAATAATCTCTCTTTCGACCTCCCGGTAGGTCGAATGTAACTCCACTGGTCGAATGAATAAACAACACACTAGAAAGGTTTTGGTTTGCCCTAAAATACCCAGATTCGACCTGAAATGACCTTGGTTCGACCAAAAACTCACACGTTCGACCTAACTCTCTCTGGTTCGTCCTGACCCATTTGAAAAACGATTATTCATCAAAAATCAGTTAATTTGATCCAAATTTTTCAAAAGTTTATAGATTTTGTTGATCTTAATCAGGTTTTGCTCGGAATTGAATGTAGATCAACTTTAATGAATGAAACTTTTGATTTTATCCGTCAAATCTTATCCAAATCATTCAATTTCCATTAAAACTCAATGTTCTATCAAAACAGAAAATTTTTTGACAACTTTGAATCAAATTCAGTTCAAAACATATCAAATTGTAGTTGTATGATCTCGTTGGCTCTGATACCACTTTGTATACGGATCGGTTTTGATAAAAAAAACCTTTAGGTGATCATACAAGTCTAACAAATCCAGGTGCGGAAACCCTAGATTGTTTACATTACGATATGCAATGAATCAAACACAAACAATTACCTTTTCAATCATCATTCTCCTTAATAACTTCTTAAAAGTTGTTTACAAATAGGTTTACAAGGTTATAATTCACTTTCAGAAAGATCAAAACCTAGAGAGAGAAACTAGACCAGACATACAACACAAAATGGCAAAAGTTATAAGTTTAACACAAAGTTCAGCTTATATAGGAAGCAACATTCGTCCTCACGACTAGTTCTCTTGTACTCCTTCGACCTATAATGCAGCTCGATCCAAACATCTGTCTAGAGTTTTCTCCCTTTGACCGTTCAAAAACCTTCCTTCGATCTCTCGAATTTGCACAAAGCACTTTATTTCGCCAATCCAAAGAAACTAGTCGCAATATGTATCTACAATATTGAGGCCTAAACAAATTCCATTTAGTTCTACTCTCCTAACTCATCTTGTCAGCAAAATAACCCACTGCATGATTGTTCACAGAAGCTCCACCCATAGTTTGTCTACAAATGTGTCTCACGGCCTAGTACGGAAATGTTTTAATATCATGAAATCTGTAAAAGTAAATAATTCCATTTTCCCATTTCACTCCAATGCACCTTAGTTGAGAAAAATATTTCCAACCTAAAGCTCTTCCTTTGAAATACTGATTATGAAGTTTGTAGAATGCACCCTGAACTCTTGCAATTGGCCTATTAACTTCCTTTTCTTTCAGTTTTCTCAGCAACTCTTTCAGCTCTTCAGATTGTTTGAAAGGTTGTTTCTTATCAGCATCCTTTCTAAACACTTCTTCCAAAACTTTCTTTCCTTTCTTCTTAGCCAACTTTTCAGCTTCTTTCAAGCTATCTTTATTAATCTCAGGAGTCACCACATTCTTTGTCTTCAAAGGATAATATTCAGGATATTCTTCATGAGAGATATCCTCCATTTCAATATCCTCAAATACTGGTGCATCTTGATCATCATAATGTGTTCCTGCATCTTTAACTGGTACATCTGGAATCTGTTTATCATTCATAATGTGTTCCAGAGATTTCCCGATCTGCTTTGCTAGTCCTTCAAGTATTTCATCAGACATAGTAGCAGATAATTCCCCATCTTCAAGATCAGGATCTTGATAATCTATCTCATATCTCATGTCTTCACTTTCAAAGATCTCTGGAAATCTACCAGTCAACTCTATTGTCCAAACTTGTTTTTCAAGCATTTGTCTGTACATATTCTTATCTTCATCAGTCAAAGCATGAATCTTTTCAGTCCAAAAGATAGACTGATCTTCATCAACAGTTTCACCACTCTTCTTTGAGCTAGATTCGCCTTTACGCTTTTCTAATTCTCTCTTCTTGAATGTGTATTTGTTGGTATCATCATCATTATCATCCGAATCTTTATCACTCGACTCTTTGTCTTTCTTTGAAGTTTTACCTCCAGCATCATCACCTAATTCATCACTATCATCATCATCTGAACCCTCTTCATCTGAATCATCATAATCGACCTTTTCTTCTTCTTCCTCTTCTTCACTAGCTTTTAGTTGTGGTGCTTCAGAATATAACTTGTCGATCAATTACTTCATCTCTTTGTTCTTGCTTTCAATCATCTCCTTTCTTTTGTTCTTCTTATCAGAAGCTCTGATTTTCTCAATAGTTTCTTCCAACTCTTTCTGTTGCTTCTGAGATGACAAAACAATCTTCAACAAGTTAGCTTCATTCTCTTTCATCTGTTTGAACTCTTCTTATTGTTGACTAAAAGCTTTCATCACATTTCTAATCTGTCTATCTACCAATTACATCACTTCATCAGAAACCGTGACTTTGGCAATAGAACTTGATTCAGCTCTGGGTTTCTTTGATTTCTTTTCCATTTCTTCTAGAATACTCTTCAAAGTAACAGAAATGTTATTAGGATTTAATGATGATGCTGGATCAGTTGTAACCTCTTCAGTAGTTTTCTTCTTCTTCAAACTTGGTGATATTGCTGGTGTTGTAGCTTTTGAACTAGTTGCTTCAATAATTTTCATTCCAAGAACAAGTAAATCAATCTCTCTATTCCACTTCTTTCTTAGGGTTTCCTTCTTTGACATAGTTTTCTTCCTTCCTCTAACAGTCTTAGCACCAGTAACTGGTGATCCTTCAAAATCATCAAGATTGAGTATCAATTCAGCATCTTCTTCAGTTACAGTCTTCTTTCTTTATTCTTCAAACATCTTGTCTATAGCTTCAGGTGTACTAATCTCAGTGGCCTTGGGATTAGTAACCTTGACTGTTTTAGTCTAAGAGTACCACTCTTCATCATCTTCAGTTTCTTCACTAGCAGCTTCATCAACTAACATAGTCTTTGCTTTACCTTTGCTTTTAGTCACCTTCTTGGTTTTAGTTTCAGTCTAATCAACCTCCTGTTTGCCCTTCTCAGACTTTGCCCCTTTGTTTATAACCTATCTCTTTCTCTTTGGAGTCTTGTCAACTGGACACAGTGGACTGCCAGAATCCGAATTACTATCAGCATGTCTAGCCTTATCTTCACCTGGATCAGTATAAGCAACATCCCTTAAATGACCAAACAAATTCTTATTTAGCGGCTTCTCCGCTTCAGATAAACCCTTGTAAGCAATCATCCTGCTCAAAGTAGTAAACTTAATATGATCCTGATTGATGACTTGCAGAGGATCTTTCTTTAGGTTTAGGTATTTGTGATCAAACACCATCTGTAAGAATCCAGGGTACATTAGAAACTTGTCACCCTTTAAGCCTTGTAGAACTTCTTTCATGTGATGAAATATCATCCCAGACAAATTGAAAGGCTTGTTCAATATCAGTGCCACCACCAATGAACACAAAGTATTCCTCAGCACATCGAATCCTCCATTTACTGGTCCAAACACATGCATAATAACATGTTACAGATACTTGTAAGGTGGACAGAACTTTGCTTTGTGAAACATGCAATCTGTAACTGGTCCATTGTACTTCATCCTCAAGAAGCACTTTCTCTGTTATATCCAGGTTAACTCAATCGGATCTGTCGGAGAATCTCTTAACTGTAAGGCCTCTCTGATATATTGCTCTGACACTAACCTATGATTTCCTTGTATACTGCTCTGAATCACTAAGGCATTTTCCTATAATGTAATAGTTGCATTCTCCCATAAATGAACCTGATGATCTCTATAAATGTTCATCTACTGTGCAAGAGCATAGACGACTCTGCATCTCTTCAAGAAGGTAATGATTCCATCAAATTATGTATACTTTCCCACTGATCCAAGATATGCACAACAATTGTGCTTCGGCTCGAAGTTCAGCTCTTTTGAGGCTTTCTTTCCTTGAACTGCAGTCTCTTCAGCCATTTAAACTGCAAAATAATCAAACAAAAACATTTAAACTTGTCAAAACGGATAAAACAATAATTTGGTCAATAAGTTTTTCATTCGACCCAGCGTGGGTTCAAATGAGTTAATATGATTTCGAATGTGATGAAATTTATCTCATTCGACCAACAGATCTTCATTTGACCCTTCGATAGGTTCGAATGAAAACTGTTTATATTCAAAATTACCAAAACATTGAATTAACCATTTCAAACTCTGATTTTCATTCTCATTGATCCTAAGGTGGCCGACTAACCTATCCTAAGGTTCAATTTCATCTATTAATCAATAATCGATGGTTTTCCCCAAAAACTAGGGTTTAACCAATCGATATTGCACAAATAAGTGTTTTAAAACTTATTTTTGCAATCCTCTCCCCCTAAAACCAACGATATTGATGAATATATGGTCAATTTTGATTAAACAACACCTCTAGACCACAAATCAGTTTAGGGTTTTTATCATTCAATCAACGATTCTGTTCGTTTCCATGGATTAATACCTGTATAAATGATATAGAAAGGATTAGAAATGTCCAGGGAACAAGATAATAAAGTGCAAAAGGTCTGAGCAACAAGGTGACTTTAAGATTAAAAATTTGAAAATTTTTCAGAATGGGTTCAAATGAGCCAGACGCATGTATATAGATGGTACATTCGACCCCTGCAGGGTTCGAATGAGAAGATCAGTCTTTCATTCGACCTACTAAAAGGTTCGAATGAAAAACTAATGGCTCAAATGAAAGAATAACAAAAGAACTCTCTCATTCGACCTCTTGCATTGGTTCGAATGAAATCCACAAAACTTTATTCGACCTAACGAAAGGTCGAATCAAAGTTTTGGAAAAATGAAAATTTCTCAAATGTCCGATTCGAATTCCGTTTTATTATTTTAACCCTTGAAAACCTTCAAACTTTCATATTTTCTCATTTGAATGATACAAAACTCAGATTGGTTCATCAAACATCAGAAAATTAATATCATCCACCATCAGTTATCGAAAATAACTCAGAAATGTAAAAATTTAGAATTTCCTAAAATTTATGCTAAAACAAACCAAAACTCTTTTTGAGTTTTTGTATATATGAAGAGAATGAAAAAATTAAACTAGTAAACATTTTGTGATTTCCGGTAAGAGGATCATAGCAGTTTATGAGAAATCTGATCACATTGTTGATCTTTAATATATTATCATTAAAGACAATGTGTGATTTAGCAATTACTGATATTGTGATCCACATAAACTCACATGCAAACTGTTATGCAGTGCTTTAAACTGATACTAGTATTTATAGTATAAACTCAATCACCTGTGGTTACCACACACATGACATACTCCCGTATCGAGAAATATTGCACAAATATCCAATGTAACATGTGATCATGCAATTGTTATCTGTAATTCCAAGGTATGAGGCACGTAGGTGTACAGGTCAGCAAATCAATGCGACAAAGTAATATATGCACTCTACCAGGTTGAGGTCTTATATCAATCATGATTTTCATCAGTGATTAGATACGATGTATTAGATAATCTTTGATTATCATCACACATTTAAAGTTCCTCAATTCGGTAACTTTGGGTTTTGGCATTAAAGCTCATTTATTAAGATACCCTTCCTAATCTAGGTCCATAAAACCTTATGACAAAAGATCAAATAGGCTATCTCCAGATGACTAATAACATATTAACCTGAAACCTCCAAACTTTGTACAAATACCCTATCAAACGGAATTACGGTACCAAGACCATATGCCCATGAAGTGTTCAGCCACATAATAAATGGTTTGATATGTATGTATCAGGCACGCAGTATTAAGTCTACGAAGTCCACCAGCACATCACACTAAAACAACACACGCCTTATTAAACTAGTACATTTCTTTAGTATGTGTCAGATCCTCACTAATGTACTATCATTTCCTCTTTTTCTTCAGGAAAATCATTTTTGAATTTTCTAATTTTTATAGATTTTCAAAATTTTTAATGTTTTTGGTTTTTCTGTAAATAGAAGCTCCCCCTAAAATTGAAAACATATTTTTGGGTTTTTGATTTTTTTGAAAAAGTAAAAACAAAACTAAAAATTTGATAAACTGATGTGGAGATTACTCTTGCTTTTCAGTTATACCATTAGCTTGTAATAAAAATTCAAATCGGGATTTATCTAAAGCTTTGGTAAACAAATCGGCTCTTTGGTAATTAGTGTGGATTTTGACCATGTCAATCAATCCTTTAGCATAGCAATCACGAATAAAATGGTAACGAACTCGGATACGCTTAGCCTTAGAATGATTGACAGTGTCTTTAGTGAGTGCAATGGCTGCTTCATTATCACAATGAATGGGGGTTCTAAGATATTGCAAACCGTAGTCGCGCATCGGTTATTGTATCCAAAGCACTTGTGAACAGCAACTCGAGGCTGTGACGTATTCTGCTTCACATGTAGATAGAGCAACCGACATCTGCTTCTTACACTGCCAGGTCACGAGCCTGCTCCCCAGAAATTGACATCCAGCCGTTGTGGATTTAACGTAAATATCGTAACCTGCATAATCAAAATCACCAAAGGCAATAAAGTCAAAGTTATCATCCTTAGGCTACCATAACCCGCGTGACGGAGTACCTTTCAGATAACGAAGGATTCGTTTGACTGCAACTAGGTGACTTTGTTTCGGCTTCGATTGAAAACGTGCATAGAGACTTGTGGCAAACATTATATCTAGCCGAGACGCAGTTAAATACATGAGAGATCCGACAATGGCACGATAAGTATATGGATCAGTAAGCTCCCCTTAGCGTCAACTCCAATCCCGTGATTGGGTTGTATAAGAGTGTCCATAGGCTTCGAATCATCCATCTAGAATCGGCTCAAGACTTCAGAAACGTATTTCGTCTGGTGAATGAAGATGCTCGTTGGCAATTGATCCACCTGCAAGCCTAAAAAAATTGCATTTCTCCCATAGCACTCATTTCGAATTTTTCTTGCATAACTCTTTCAAATTCCCTGCATAACAATTCATTAGTAGAACCATAAATAATGTTATCAACATATATCTGCACGAGAAGCAAATCACCTTCTGCTCTTTTTGTGAATAGGGTACAATCTACCAAACCTCACTTGAATCCTTTGGAAAGAAGATAATTGCTCATCTCTTCATATCACTGCCTCGGGGCTTAGTGTAAACCATATAATGCTTTGTTCAGTTTATAGACCTTACCCCGGTGGATAGGATCCTCAAAACCCGGTGGTTGGATGTCATACACTTCTTCTTTCACCACACCATATAGAAAAGCACTTGTAACATCCATCTGATACACCTTGAATTTCTTATAAGATGTATACGCAAGAAACATTCGAATTGCTTCAATGCGCACAACTAGTGCATAGACTTCTTTATAGTCAACTCCTTCCTGTTGACTGAATCCTTGAACCACTAATCGAGCATTGTTTCACGCAATAATCCCTTAGTCATCTTTCTTGCATTTGTAGACCCATCGGGTACCAACTTCATTCTGTCTGGTGGTAAAATATCGGGTACCCACGTGAATCTGACGATGATGCACGTCTGAGTTGTCCACATGTCATCACACTGCTACCAGAATGTAACAATCCCACATCGGTTGGGAAGGAGAACTAACACTTCTTTAAAAGAGGTGGGATACCTTCCCTATGTGACGCATTTTGGCATGGGAATTGCCTACGACCAATGCAAAATCGAGACATGCCCGGACAATATCGCGGTACAGGAGTGGACTGTTACAAATGGTATCAGAGCCAGGGTCGGGCCGCTGTGCCAGCGAGGACGCTGGGCTCCTTAAGGGGGGTGGATTGTAACGATCCCACATCGGTTGGGAAGGAGAACTAACACTTCTTTATAAGAGGTGGGATACCTTCCCTGTCGTGACGCGTTTTGGCGTGGGAATCACCTACGACCAATGCAAAATCGGGACATGCCCGGACAATATCGCGTTACGAGAGTGGGCTGTTACACAGAATCTCCAATGACTTATCCAAGCGGGTGAATCTGGTGAATCCGAGATTCCGGATGTGCAGGTACATGAATCACCACTTGAACATTCAAATTCTCTGTTGTATCCAGATCATTACCCGTCTTTGATGATGATGCAACATCTGGATTTGGGTTCACTGGAGGAGCCATTGCAGCATGATCTAAGATAGCGACACTAAAAACTTCATCATCATCCTCTGATTCAGATGAATCCAACATTGTTGACACTTCTTGATAAACTTCTTTTTCTTGCATAGGAACATTGGCATCATTAGAAGCTGCCGGAGGAGTTATGGTGATCGGACGCACCAATGGTATAATCGCTGCATTCTCACACTCGTAGTATAAGCGTAATACGGCCTCTTCAACCAAACTATCTAGATTGAATGACTCAAATAAATCTTAATAGTCAAACATCTAATCGTGCCCATTTCCTTGAACATTTTGAGTATATCGCTGCACATCTACATTTGCCCACTCTTCGACTTGACGAGTTCTTTTGTTAAACACGTGTTTGAGTGGTGTCGAATATCCAACAAAATAACCCTTTTCTGCTTTAGATCCAAACTTTTCGGTGGGATTCAGCATTGTTCAAGGTGCTCCGAAAGGTTCTAGATACTCTAAGTTCGGCTTTCGTCTCTTAAGAAGTTCATAAGAATTTTTTCCAAACTTCTTCACCGTTAATACACGATTCAGAGTACAACAAGCTATATGTATAGCCTCGTTCTAGAACATAACTCGAAGATTTGAATATGCAAGCATTGTTCTTGTCGCTTCAATTAGAGTCCTGTTTTTGCGTCTTGCAACACCGTTCTGTTGAGGAGTATATGGTGCACTATATTTATGATGAATTCCTTTCTCTTCACATAATGCATTCATTTGAGAATTCATGAACTCCATCCCTTTGTCACTTCGTATCCGTTTTATCTTCAAACCATAGATGTTTTCCAAACGGGTAAACAGAACTTTCAGATTGTTGAATGTTTCACTCTTGTGTTCCATGCACATCACCCACGAAAAAAGAGAATAGTCATCTATAATCACAAGACAATTAAGATCACCATAATTGCTCTTACACTTGACAGGGCCGAAAAGATCCAAATGCAAACGCTCAAGTGGAATGGTAACTAAATTCATTTTCTTGGGATTGTGGGACTATTTGTGTTGTTTTCCCTTTTTACAACTGACACACTTATCATTCAGATAAAAGTGTTTCACATTAACCCCTTCAACAATCCCATTTTTCAAATGATTCATCTTTCGAAGGTGAATATGCCCCATCCGTCGATGCCACATGATAGATTCCTTTTTGGTAGCCTTCGACAGAAAGCATGTAATTTGACCTTTAGTCGTGGTAGCTTTGCTCATGTCAAGAATGTACAAGTTGTTCACTCCTGGAGCTTTAAGCATGATCCACTCCTTAGGTATTTCAAATCCGGGTTTCAAAATGTAGCAAGACTTCTCATCAAAATGAACAGAAAACTTTTTATCACATATCTGAGATACACAGAGTAAATTGTAATTAATCTGCTTGACATACGAAATCTTCAAAACTCACTATCCTGTTACTCACACTTCCCTCCACAGTAATATAACGTCTTTTATTTCCTGCAAATGCAACATACCCTCCATTGATGTTCTTGATGTCGAAAAGAAGTGTCATATCTCCTGTCATGTGCCTAGAAGCTCCACTATCAACAATCCAAAGACTGCTCACAGGGCCAGCTCGAACTCCCGATTTTAGAACTTCAGTCATAGCCATTAACGCAAAGTGAGCTTCCTTTCCTGCAAAGAACTTGGAGTAATCAACTTTGTGGAAAGATTCGTCCACCATGCATGACTTTTTAGTCATCAGAAAATCAGCTTCTGCCAGAAGTTGCTCAATGTCATCATCAAGTGAATAAACACTTGATTCACAATCAGCATCACTCTAAATGTCAAAATAACATTGATTATCAGACGACTCTGTAACAACTTCTTAAATTACTGGATCCTCTACCGTCTCAAAAACAATCTCAACAACTTTCTCATCAACCACTTCATTCTCAACTATCCCCAGCTTCTCACTTGCCATTTTTTGAGCTAAACAAGCAACATTTCCACTAGTAACTTCTTCAACACTCAATTGTATTGTGTTCCAATCAAATCCTTCATCTTTCTGGATCACCAATGCTTGGTTTTCATTTTGCTGTTGAGTGTTAGGTGTAGTGACTGGAACAATGGTTCTAAGTTGATTTGGTGTTGTTTGTGTCTGATTTTGATTGGCAGTGAATGTTGTTTGTCTCTGATTGGTATTTTGTGAGTTGTTTTGTCGGTTTTGGTTATCATAGTTGTTGTTTTAGTTTTGGAAAGTGACTTGGTTTTTTGGTTGACGGTTTTGATAGTTTGAGTTAAATGGGTTTCGGTTTCCTTGTTGTTTTGGTTGTGTACACTCTCTGGCAAAATGACCTTTAGTTCCACAATTAAAGCAAGTAGCTTTTGCTTTATTGAAACCATAGGTGGTGTTGGGTGTAGTAGCATGATCTATTCTCCCGGTCTTTCCAATAAACTCTGTTGCTCTTCTCATAACACTCGCAAATGCCCATTGTATATCGATCAACTCCATTTCTTCTTTATCAATTTGGGCATAATCTTCATTGTTAAGATTATTATTCCCAATTTGACTCGCCACCAATCCATTATATGAAGCTACCGTAGCTAAAACTAATGCAACATGTTGTTGTGCAACTTCAACTGTTACATTGTTCATGTTAGATGTCTCCAAAACAACTGGTCCTGAACTAGTAGTAGCTTGACTAACAATCTGCACTTGTGGTTGTGGTATAGTCACAGATGATGTTCTAAAATAATTTGGAACTTGAAAGTTAGATGGAGGAGGTGTGTAGGATGGTGTTGCAAAATAGTTTGGTGGTTCGACATTTGAGACAAATGTTGTTTGTGATGCTGGTGCAACACCCATGCCTCCACTTGGAATGGAAGATGTTGTAGAAGTAGTAGCAAAATATAATTCCGGGTTTTGTGGAATCATAGCTCGCTTTTCCTTTCTTTTAGCTTCCATCTCCTTATTTTCTAACTTCTAAATGAACTCACCAATTGTCCAATATTGGTATGCTTCTTTCTCGTTTAACACTTCAACATGAGAATTTAGTATGGTGGTAATGCATCTGTGAACTTTTCATCAAGCTCTGACATTGGGTAAGAAATCTGATAGTTTGACAATTCAGTCAATAGATGAAAGAATCTTGGAGTAATCTCTTTCAATGTTTCATTTCCAATATAGCTGAAGTTTTCAAACTCTTTCTTCAACTCCTCAGTTCTCAACTTTCGAGTCTTTACATTTCCATCATGTCTGCTTTTCAATAAATCTCACAATTGCTTAGAGGTAGTACATGTACCGAACTGATGTTACAAATCTGTATTCAACGCTTGAGAAAGCTGTGAAAATGCCTTCTTCTCTGCGGCAAACTTTTTCTTCTCATCATCAGAAAGGTCATTAATTGCAATCGAATTTGTAGAGTTCTCAATTTTTGGTGCCACATATCCCTTCTCTATCATTTGCCATTCTTCCCCACCATCAAGTCCCATGCCTTCCAAATGTATTTTGAACTTCCTTTGCCACGAGTAATATTCATTCATGTCAAGTAACTTTGGTGGTCTTGTTCCATTTCCTGAAGATAGATCATTCACCAATGTTGTAATGGCATTAGTATTCTGACTTTGGACGGCTGCTGTTGCGGCTACTCCCCAAAAATCCTGCATTGGTTGTGAAGGAGGCCTAGCAACTGATTGGGGTGGTGTAGAAATGGCCCATATATTCATTGGTTGTGTCAGTTGTGTGTTAGCTCTCTCCGTTGCTGCAACTGCCCAGAGATTTATCGAAACATGTTGTTGTTGTGTCATAGCAGGTCTCGGTGTAGTAGAAAATACCCAAATGTTATCCACGACGACTAGAATGACAACACTTAGAAAAAAATATGCAATCACACTTCTCGTTCGACCTAACTTGTGTAACCGGGGGTTCGAATGAAGTAAATGTGACTTGTTCGACCCTTAACACATGATCAGATAAAAAAAAATAACACACTAGACTCAGGTTCGACCCCAACTATAATCTGATTCGACCTCACGTAAGGTCGAATGAGAAAACTATGGTTCAAATGAACACCAACAACCTCTAAATGAAGAACAAATGCAGGTTCGACCATTAAAATCACTTGGTTTGACCTAAAAACAACAGATTCGACCTAAACTCCACACTCCTTCGACCTAAACAACAGGTTCGACCTGACCCATTTCAAAAATGGTTATTTTTCAAAAATCAGTAAATTTTGATCAAATTTTATCAAATGTTGATGGATTTCAATGATCTTTAGCAGGTTTTGCTTTAGATTTGTAGGAGATTAACTTTCGTGAAAGAATTTTTGATTTTATCCGTAAAAACACATCGAAATCAATCAATCTCCATGATCATCCAAAACTCATGCAAAACAGATAAAATTTTGATGTTTTTGAGTAATAATCTGATGAAAAAACTATCAAATCACAATCGTGTGATTGAGCATAGCTCTGATACCACTTTGTAAAAGATCGTTTTTATAGAAAACTAACAATGTATCACACGAGTGAAACAATTCAGGTGCGGAATCCCTGAATAGTATGCAATATGATAGTAGATCAATCAGACACAATGAAATCGATGATAAACATATTTCTCATTAATAATAAATGATGTTTAAACATTAAAGACTTGATTATAATGATCAAATACACATTCAGAACCTTCTAGACCTTTTCTCAAAAACACACACTAACACACTAACACACACAATGACACAACTGAATAACCTACCAAGAAAACTTAAACATTATATAGACCTGCACATTCGAACTTTGCATTGGTCGAATGTGTACGTTCGACCTCTTCCAGGCTCGAACCAAGACATTACATAAACTATTTCTTCATTCGACCTTCTACAAACTACATTCGACCCACTGTATGGTCGAATGTGTCTTCTGATCTTCATTATACAAAACACAAATGCTTATTATTGTGAATCCAAAGCGATACCCACAAAACGTGTATCAACATGTGTAACACCCCAACCGATGGTGGAAACATCGGGATGTCACATATTGATGATTGTTCAGTAGCACATGGTAAATAATAAGTTTCAATAAATGATTTAAATGAACTACATACAATTGTTCTAAAAATTTGTACATCAAAATGAAAAATACTAGCTACGCATCTTCAAGAATTAACTCTAATCTTCGAATAAGCCATAACCTGAAACATGTTAAGTTGGAAAATATTTTGGGTCAACAAAAGTTGGTGAGAATTACATAGGTTTTGATAATTGAATAAAAACTTGTACAATTCGAGTGTCATGGCAAGTCTAGTCCATATGTGAAAACAAAACAATCGGGTAAATCGAGTGCATAATCAAACCTTGTGACTAGAATATTGTGGTCCATCCCATACGCTCATGATTCACTCGATTATGTTATAAATTCGATAACAATCACCCACGCTACCTATGTAGGAGGTAAACGTATACGGGTGGGATTGTCAGTCCAATAGATCTATCATTGTATACCGTCGGCTGATCAATGTTAATGATTATGCTAGAATATTGTGCTTACCCTAGTAATGTTTAAGACATAATGCAACATAGAATAACACATAGACACTTGTGATTGAATTGTAAATTGAATGTTGTAACATGTTTCACCCAAAAAAAAAAAGTGAATGGAAAAGGGGCTATGTAAACTCACCTTAGGTGCATAATGAGTTCATGCGTTTTATTGAGCGTGCAAACACTTAGTAATAATGCCTTGGAAAACTCGGAACTAGCTAGAGGAGATAATGATGGATGAAAACTTTAGTATATGGGAGATGAGATAATAATGTTTTTTTTTATTTATTGAATGGTATAAAGAGTTGACTAGTAGGCTATAGTATTTATAGTGTATAATTTGGAGTTGTAATTAGGGACTACTTTGACTAGGCTAGAATTTAGGAACAACTTTGACTTCACTAGAAGACCATATTTACTAACACTTTGACTTGACTAGGAGACCATATTTACTAACACTTTGACTTGACTTGACTAGGAGACTTCGTTTGACTTTTTAGGTTTGACTAAGGGACCTTGAAAGGGTTTAAGTTTAATTGGTTTTAATTAACATCACAAAACACCAAATGGTGTAGTGGTTTGTGTGGTGTGGTTAAGGTTTAGCCCGCCAAGGACTCGGGTTTGAATCCTGGCACAGGCAAACATTTTTTTTTAACGTTTTAAATCAGAATTTTTAATACAATCCAATTTAATATTGATTATAAGTCATTATTTCCCCCCAAAAAAAATAACAAAATGGATGGTAAAGATACTGTAAACATGAATCGGATGAATAAACGATGGAGTTATATATATATATATATATATATATATATAAAGAAAATTTGTGTGATGTTACAGTCTCCCCTACTTTTAGGAACTTCGTCTCGAAGTTTTTTTTAAGAAGAAACATTTGAATAGTGTTGAGGATAGTTAGGGTGACTATGGTTCAGAGTAGGGTAAGAGTTTAAGGAATGTATAAGATAACCATAAATGCTAGATGGACTACCAAATAACTAGGGTTTGTTATTGGTCTGACCCTACAGTATCCCTTTCCACGTATCATTAGTGTTTATATATAGGGTGTACCGCAGCTAACCCATCACACCTCTGATACATCGAAAACATACGGGGTATCTCCCAAAACCTTAATAGAATTTCACACTACCTTAATGTACCTGTAAATTCATAATTACGTTCCGGACCGCAATCACCAATTTACCTTAAATTAGGGTTTTGTGTCCTTCTATGACTCTAAACACACATGTAAGTAATGCAAAATAGCCTTGTGATTGAATCGAATACAATGTATCCAAAAATAAGTCCAACTGTTGAGCAGGAAAAAGACCTCTACCAGTCAGTGAGTAAGAACCTCTACCGATTGTTGAGCAGGTGCGATAGCCTCTACCAGTCGTTGAGTAGGTTGTAGGGCCTCTACCGACTGTTGAGCAGGCATGATGACCTCTACCAATCGTTGAGTAGGTTATTTGGTACTCTACTAACTATTGAGCAAGTGCTTCATCCTCTATCAGTTGTTTGATTAAGTGTACCAACTATTACACACATGAATTGCAAATTGATAATATGTACATGTAAGCAATCAAGTATCAAGTATAGCATACGAGTTGTAATAGAGTTGCCCTAGATAAGGTTAATGACTCTAGGTGTGTCTATAGCAAATAGTTTATATTCCATGAATTCTAGTTTCAAATGTTCAAATATGGTAGATAGTCGAATCCTCATGTATAACTAAGGATTATGTTTGATGCAACACACAATCAAGTTTCAATAGTTTGGTTATCATGGGTAACTAGCTCATGTGTGAGAAGGTGAAGGATATGAATTTAGTTCTTGAGAGGATGATGAAAAATCTTGAAGCAGAATCAAGGTTGTGAGAGATAGTGAATGTGAAGATAGTTGATAAAGATTTTATTTTATAGTAAGGAGATTATGTAGCAGTGTAAATTTTGGTGTTTGGATCAAAGGTTATAATCAAGTGTATAAGAAAACATGATTGTGGTATATGCCAAATATTGTAAAAATTTGAACAAGTTGAAAATGAGTGAGTATCGATGGAGAATTTAGAGACTAGATATTATTCCTATGGATAAAAAAAAATCTTATTTTCAAAATTGGTTTTATACATAAAGCAAAAGTTGTTAAATAGTACAAGCTAAGTGGGCTTTGATTAAAATAGTCCCGTTAGTTGGAGATTTCAAACATGACATTAGGTTTTGAAGATCAAGGTTCTATTAAGTGATTTTTAATAGTTTAAAGCATTATATAGAAAATTGTTTGTTACGTCAATAAATAAACAATTGAATTTAAGTTCGAGGACATCTTTTGACAAAAATATGTACTTTGTAAAGTTATTAGGTAATGAAAATACAACAAGATTTAGAAATCTTTAGTTTGTGCTAAGGTATGAGGTTATAATTTTTAAAAAAATAAGTAACATGTGGAGAAATGAAATAATATGATTTGGGTAGGGTGTTGAATATTTAAAAAGTGGCTAAGATGGTAAGGTGAAGTGTGATTGTGAAATCCATAGATGGTTATGAAATGAGATTGATTTAAGTTGTAAAATTTTGAGATTTTAGAGCTTAGTTTAAGGAAAGTGAGTGTAATCATTTATTCATTAATTAAAACGAATAAACGAAAACGTTGACTTATCAAAACTTCTAGATTCTAATAACATAGTGAAGACATGCTTTAGCCTATAAGTGAACACTCATCCTGAGAATTCCCAGGTAGGCATCCGGGTCCCTCGTCTGATTGGGATTTATGCGCAATGCCAGTCCTAGACAGAAAACTCAGAATACAGGCCTTCAGCCTTCCAGATTGCACGTGTTCGTTATTAAAATTTAGAACTTCGACGAGATCTTCAAGGTGGTTCAGGCTAAACCTGAGGATTTATCCTACTAGTCTAAGAGTAGATCTTGTGATGGAGAGCACTCTTCTTGTAGTGACTAAAGTAAGGATAAGAAGTAGGATAGAGAATAGAAACAAGTAAGGTTGCAAGTAAAAGGAGCAAGTACTGGTTAAAATCCTATGGTTATAGACTAGATTATTTTTTTTTCTAATAACCTAATTCCCAATAACCATGGCTCTGATACCAATCTGTAACAACCCAACCGATGGCGGAAACATCGGGATGTCACGTATTGATGAGAATTACATAGGTTTTGATAATTGAATACTAGCTACGCATCTTCAAACATTAACTCTAATCTTCGAATAAGCCATAACCTGAAACATGTTAAGTTTGAAAATATTTTGGGTCAACAAAAGTTGGTGAGAATTACATAGGTTTTGATAATTGAATAAAAACTTGTACAATTCGAGTGTTATGGCAAGTCTAGTCCATATGTGAAAACAAAACAATCGGGTAAATCGAGTGCATAATCAAACCTTGTGACTAGAATATTTTGGTCCATCCCATACGCTCATGGTTCACTCGATTATGTTATAAATTCGATAACAATCACCCACGCTACCTATGTAGGAGGTACACGTATCCGGGTGGGATTGTCAGTCCAATAGATCTATCATTGTATACCGTCGGCTGATCAATGTTAATGATTACGATAGAATATTGTGGTTACCCTAGTAATGTTTAAGACATAATGCAACATAGAATAACACATAGACACTTGTGATTGAATTGTAAATTAAATGTTGTAACATGTTTCACCCAAAAAAAATAGTGAATGGAAAAGGGGCTATGTAAACTCACCTTAGGTGCATAATGAGTTCGTGCGTTTTATTGAGCGTGCAAACACTTAGTAATAATGCCTTGGAAAACTCGGAACTAGCTAGAGGAGATAATGATGGATGAAAACTTTAGTATATGGAAGATGGGATAATAATGTTTTTTTGTATTGAATGGTATAAAGAGTTGAATGGTAAGCTATAGTATTTATAGTGTATAATTTGGAGTTGTAAATAGGGACTACTTTGACTAGGCTAGAATTTAGGAACAACTTTGACTTAACTAGAACACCATATTTACTAACACTTTGACTTGACTAGGAGACCATATTTACTAAAACTTTGACTTGACTTGACTAGGAGACTTCGTTTGACTTTTCAGGTTTGACTAAGGGACCTTGAAAGGGTTTAAGTTTAATTGGTTTTAATTAACATCACAAAACACCAAATGGTGTAGTGGTTTGTGTGGTGTGGTTAAGGTTTAGCCCGCCAGGGACTCGGGTTCGAATCCTGGCACAGGGAAACATTTTTTTTAACGTTTTTAAATCAGAATTTTTAATACAATCCAATTTAATATTGATTATAAGTCATTATTTCCCCAAAAAAATAACAAAATGGATGGTAAAGATACTGTAAACATGAATCGGATGAATAAACGATGGGGTTATATATATATATATATATATATATATATATATAAAGAAAATTTGTGTGATGTTACAACATGTCACACCCCAACGGATGGCGAAATACATTGAGGCGCGACTTGTGATAGATTGTTCAAAGACTTCATAACACTAACTTGTGACAATAGATTAAAATAGATTTCATTCGTATCTAAGGTTAAACAAGTATACAATTTGTTCATGAGAAAATACATCAACATAAACATGAAGTAAAATAAAGATTATTCGTTTGTTTCTAAGGCCAAATCCTAAGTGATATTTCTTGTATCATCTCATCAAGCATTTTCCTACAACATGTATAAAATATCCGTCAACACATAAAGTATTGGTGAGCATACTAGTTTTTGAATACATACATAGTAATAAAATGTTTTACTCAAATCATCATGCTATAGTTTTGCACATACATAATCATACAAAAGGCATATCTACACTCGAATGCATAGATTGACCTAACTCTGTTTTCGTAGGCCATTAGACTTAACATGACCCATAAAGGGGGCGGTGTGCTATTCCAATAGCGCTATACATGTAAGGTGGGTTGTATGCTAAACGACAGTTGTATGTAAGAATTATATTCTAGCATGGCATTGCATATAAACATGTTAATTAGATTAAGCATAAGTGTATGAAAATGATTAATGTTTTTGTATAGTATACATGTTGAGCCCCAAAGTATTAAAAAGTAAAAAAGGGGGACAAGTATGAACTCACCTTAGGGTGCATTATTAAGTTCCTAAAAAACTGGTCTTGAAGAATAAGGATTTTAGCTCCGAATAACTAGAATTAGAAAGGAAGGCGTTTTAGGCTCAAGAGTTGATTTAATAGATTCAAGAGAGTCAAGCATGCCTTTTAGGCGAACCAAAACACAAATCACCTTTAAGGCAATTCGGATGGTCATGAGTTAAAGTTAATGACCAAGCACAATATCACCATGAAGGTGATTAGGATGGTACGGATTTGAGTTAGGAATGTGAATCCATTTAAGAGTGTTCATGTCATGACCACATTGTTTATAGATAAAACATGGGTCTTGGACACCGGATTTCCCTTTCTTGTATGGAACTAATCCGTATTACAAGATGGGTCAAGAGATTGGTAAGGTAGGGTGTAACCACAAACCTTCCAAGAATCAGTTATTAGAGTATTAAGGTTAAAGCTTGAAAGTATACATATGATTAATACATAATATAACTAAGAGGTTTAAGTAGAGTATGGTGACTTGTTTGGATGAGCCTTGGCTCTCCTTTATCAACCATTACCATAGCACAACTCCATCCAACATTGAGTTGTTGGTGAACTTGGTTGGTGTCACTACAAGAAAGATCCTAGAACATAAAAGAATCAATGGAAAATAACCACCTTTGAGGCCTCTTTTTGGTGCTCTACCCATACACATTTATGTGGATAAGCAAGGGGTAGATCCTAGAGGTTTCTCCAAGGATTTTTTAGAAGAAAAGAAGTGAAAAAATAGAAAGAAAGATGAAGTTTTAAGCACAAAAATTTACTGATGCAAAGAAGAAAGTTTGGCTTGAAAACTTGAAGATTTGGGAGTTTTAGAAAGTGTTTAGGAGTGAACAAAGGATTAGATAGTGAAGGGAAGGGGGTATTTATAGTTGTGGTAAAGGGGTTGGAAAATTAATGGAGTAAATAAGGTGGTTAGGAGTGAATTAGGTGGTGATTGAGTTTGGTTGTTATGGAATACTGGTCCTAATTGTTGTGTTCTGTTGTTGACATAAAAAAAAGAACGAAAAACGAACCACAACATCAAATTGATGTTGTATGTTGTTGTTTAATTTATTTGGAGACAAAAGTCAACCTTCCACTAAATTGGGCGTTTCCTTTTTTTTTAAACTAAAAGTATTATTATTATATATATATATATATATATATATATATAAACATATATTAAGATCTTAACTAAATGATTTTGTTGTTATAACGCCTAAATTGAATAGGATAAATTATAATGACGACTCGTCATGAATTGGTAGGAATAACATAAGAGAAGCGAATAAAGGAAACGTGGAATTTGTTAAGTGTAGAATTTAGAATACATGAAAAGTAAAAATCACGCGATGATACAAGTAAATGTTTTGCAATGAAAGATCTTGGTGAAGCCGCTTATATTCTAGGAATAAAGATCTAAAGATATAGATCAAAGCGGTTATTGGGTTTGAGACAAAGTACACATATTGATAAGGTCATATGGCAGTTCTCAATGCAAGACTCAAAAAGGGGATTTCGTCCCTGGCACATGGAACCATTCTTAATAGCAAGCAGTGTGCCAACACTAAAGAGGAAAAGAATAAAATGGAAAGAGTTCCATATGCTTCTACTATTGGTTCCATCATGCATGCCATGTTATGTACTTGACCTGATGTCTTGTATGCTCTTAGAAGACGAGTACATATCATCTGAATCTAGGAGAGAGTCATTGGGCTGCAGTGAAGAACATCCTTAAGTACTTAAAGAGGACTAAGGACATGTTCTTAATATATAGAGGACTGGATGATGAGCTATCAATTAAGTGTTATACTAATGCAAGTTTCTAGACTGATCGTGATGATTCAAGGTTACAAACAGGATATGTTTTCTTTTTGAATGGTAGGGCTGTTACTTGGAAGAGCTCTAACAAGAGTGTGGTTGCTCAATCCACATGTGAATCCGAATACAATGCTGCATCAGATGGTGCTAAGGAGGTTGCCTGGATGAAGAAGTTTAATGCTGATCTCGACGTTGTGCCTAGCATAAAAAAACCGATAGAGATACTATGTGAAAACACTGGTGCCATTCTCTCACAAAGGAACCAAGATCGTATCAAACCATAAGGCATATACTCAGAAAATTCCATTATATTAGAGAGATAATAAAGTGTGGAGACATCGTAATAAACAAAGTTCATACAGATCAAAATTTGGCTGACCCCTTTATTAAGCCTTTACCTCAAGCTAAACATGAGGATCATGTTGGAAACATAGGGCTTAGATTTTCTAGACAGTGGGCATGATCTGTAATTAGTATTGGTGTTTTATTTTGAACTATAATAGTTACATTAAATATTTAATTGCTTTATTTGTTAAATGCAAATTTAAATATTTTGTTACTGTGTTCGTTATTTGTATGTTTAAATCATTGAATAAGTGTATTCTAAAATATCTGTAGTCAATCAAATTACATGAGAATGAATTTGAATGTAAGATTATTGTGAATTAAATGATTGTATTCATGAGATGAATAACTCAAGGGTTTGAGAATCAAAATTCACAGATATCACTAGGGAATTATATTGGATGTGACTCGCTTCAAAACGATATCCATGGATCTATGTCATGAGATGCTTTGATATTGATATGTTTAATCTGTCCTTTTCCTTAGGCACATATTAAACTACATTGATCAAGGACAATCTTTGATGTTATCTAACATTGTCTTGAAACATGGGTAGTAATCCGGGTAGCATTGGGAGAAATCCAAGGTCAAGTAGGAGTTGTATGATGTTGATGGCATTCCGTACTTCTATAGGAATAGAAGTTTAGACATTCTATCGCACTCGTTAACTCAAACTGGAATAAACGCATGGCCAGGCTCGGACTAAAAGTAGTTCGTTAGACCACTTTGAGTTAAAGACGGGAATAGAGAATAGTTGATGACTATATAAGAATGCATGATCCATGTCTTATGATCAATGGATATTTCATACAGAAGGGACTTCTTGATAGAATTATCAGGGATATATTATTTGGTTAAGTAGAGTGTTACTTGAACTCAAAGAACTAGTTGACGACTGTAAAGTATCATCCCGTTTTAGGAGCAGTACGATGCAGCTAGGCGTCCAACACTACGCACGTTGAATCACTTAATTAAAATCTCCCACTTGTTGGATGTATATCCAATACTTAATTGAAAATCAACGTTAACTACCTGGTACGATCCGAAGAGTTACATGTTGGTAAACAAATCATATAAGTTACGTTTTGGTGGATTATTATTTATGAAATAATAAATCGTTTGGACTCGAAGGATTTAATAGTAAAACAATTTATTATTAAGGGAGAGTTGGGGTATGTAAAAGGGGCTTAGTGTAAGTTTAATTCTTATAAATAAGGGATTAAGGGGCAAACCCTACTCACACTTTCATAAAAATAATATTCCTCTTCTCTCCATTGCTTTGCCGCCAGCACCCTCGGCCACCTTCCTGGCGCCGTGAAACAACCACCGCCTGCCACTCCTCATCCTTATGTAAGACATGTTCCGTTCGTAAGCTTCCTACTAGCGAATGATTCGTTGTAACCTGCGTGTTGCAATCCTGGTGTAGTCGTCAAAGGTTAATTACTAAAACCCGTTATGGTTGTTTATTATTTATTTGTTTATACACGTATAACCTTGATCCTGATTAGGAATATTATTAACTGGATAAATTAATTGACAATTAATATATATATATATATATATATATATATAAACTTTTATAAAATATATAAATCGCTTCCGCCTTAGTTTTGATACCATGATTCCCAACAATCAGTTGAACCAGCTACCGGAGATATTACATGTACGATAGAGTCGGGTCTAATTAGGATACCGATTTAAGTTTTGAACCATCAGAATTTTTGGTATTACAGTTGTATATCGATGCCATGTTTTTATACACGTGTTCAACTTTGAGTTTTAAAACTTTTTATTAGATCATAATTTTCTTGTTAAGTGTTATTTTTGGTTCAGTGTTTCTCTAGACTCTAATATGCTAGGAGATACTATGATCATATTGCTTATAAAAGTATCTATCATACGAAATTTTGAGTAGTTGAAGAAGAGTTGGGAGGAGAACTTCATAATAAAAATATAGGTAACATGTTTAGTGAGGAATAGTATTAGGAAGCATTGGATCTCATGGAGTAATATCCTCTTATCATAACAATCCTTAATTGTAATTATGTAGTTAATATGTATTCTTGTATAAAGGAGAAATTCTCTGCATGATAGTTGCTTTTCCTTTGTATTTATAGGCTCCTAATTTGTTAATGAAAAAAAAAGTTGGACCATTACCATTTCATATGGTATCAGCCTAAACATCTCAAAGATCCTTCTTTCTAGTCCATCTTCCTTCTTGTTTCTTGCCCACCCCTTGTCACTTCTTTTCTTCTTCCATGGTCACCACTACCGACCTTTATACCATTCCTCTTCACTCCCTTATCCATCTCATTAACATTAAATTAAACTCCACCAACTATCTCCCATGGGAGAAACAAATTTCCTATGTCCTTTCTTACCTTAACCTTGTCGGAAATGTCACCGACACCACTCCTCCTTCCGAGGCCATTACCACCGATGATAAACTTGTTGTCAACCCTGAATATATGTCTTGGAAAGTATCCGATCAAAAAGTTCCCTTCTTAATCAATTCTACCCTAACTGAGGAAGCCATGGCCGAAACTATTGGTCAAACCATAGCTAAGGCTGTTTGGAAGGCCCTCGTCAATGCCTATTGTCACTGTTCCATCGAAAGAATTCATAATCTCAAAGATTCTCTTCAAACTATTCAAAAAGGGACCTCTTCTGTTATGGAGTTTGGTCAGAAATTGAAGGCTTTAGCCGACCAACTCACTGCTATAGGAGATCCTATCAGTGGCGAGGGCAAACACCATTGTTTCCTTTGTGGACTAGGCGCTTCGTTTTAAAACTTCTCCACCTCTCAAAGAACCATTCCCCCGGCTCCCTCATTTCGTGATCTCTTGGCTGACGCTAAGAATCATGAAATGTTTATCCGAAAACTACACGGCTCTCAACCACCCCAAGCTGCCTTTTATGCCAATCCAAAGAAACCCAATAACTACCGTCCCTCCTCGTCAGTCCTCATCATCTTGTGGACGTGAACTCTCCTACACCAAAGACCCCCTCATTGCCGAATTTGTCGCAAAGATGGCCATTATGCAAGTACATGCCCTCAACTCGCTTCTTATGCTCAAAAATCAATCTCTTTTGATGCAAATTTAGCCGATGCTTTTCCTGCTCAATGTAACGTAGCCTCCGAAACACCTGATTGGACCGTTGAATCAGGTGCTACAACACATATGTAACCTTCCAATCATAGGTTAAATTTCTCTAAATCCCAAAACAGTAACATTCGTCCCACGTTTGGGAATGGTAAATCATTACCCGTTACCCACATTAGGAACACCAATTTAAATGACTTTTTATCTTTACAAAATGTCTTAGTAGTTCCTAATCTCACAAAAAAAATCTACTTTCAATTAGTATTATAACGAATGATTCACCGGTCGTTGTGTTGTTTTCTAATGATTTTTTTCAAATCCAGGACCCAAAAACAATGAAGGTTCTAGTTAGAGGCACGTACGAAAATGGTCTTTATGTTCTCACCCCCAAGGTCACAAGTCCCTTGTTGATGCGCTTTCTGCATCACCCTTTCGTGCATCGTTCAATAAATGGCATAGTCGCCTTGGACATGTTTCTTTTGGTACAATTTCTACTTTAAATAAACTTGGTCGTGTTTTTGTTACATCTTTGTTACCCAAACCAGGTATATGTGAATTATCAAAAGCAAAACATCTTCCATTTATTGAAAATAACAAATGCGCACATGTTTTGGACCAGATTCACTATGATCTTTGGGGACCCGCACCTATGCCATCCACTTATGGTTATCGGTACTATGTCATTTTATCGACGACTATTCTCGTTTCACTTAGTTCTAACCTTTAAAAGTCAAATCCGAATATTTCACCGTCCTCGCAAACTTTTTAACCTTTTTTCAAAACCAATTTTCATCAAATGTCAAGGGTTTTCAAAGTGTTGGTGGAACCGAATTTACAAATTACCAAGTAAAAATATGTTTTTAATAACAAGGCATACATCATAGACTATCATGCCCTCACACACCTAAACATAATGGGAGGGCGGAAAGTTAACACAACCACATAGCCAACACCGGTTCATGTATGGTGTTCAATACCAATGCTCCACCAAAACTATGGTTTGATGTGTTCACCTCCGCCACTTATATTATCAATTGTCTTTCTACATCCCTAAACCACCAAAACACATTCCTTCCCTTCTATGATGATCATTTATTCCATCATCATCAACCACAACACTCCCAAATCGACAGCCCAACCACTTCAAATCCATCCAGCCCAATCGCTTAGACCCCTCCCAACCCACAACCCGCTAGACCATATCCTACACCAACCACCTCGCCCAATACCTCCATCCCAAATATCATTCAACCTTCCACACATCCACCCAACCCATTACGCTGCCCAACTGTCACACCATGCCTAGGCTGAAACATGGGATACGACTTCAAATGATTTCAAAACACAAAGGTCACGCAAAGCATCAAATAAATTAAAAGTAGGGACTTCCATTTGACAACATAGGTTTACAAAACATAGAATTTAATTGTCTTAGATAAAAACCATTGTTTGTAATTATGATTAACCAAAACTAATACAACAACGGCTCATAAGATGGTATCCCAAGATGCTCACACGCGACCCCCCAAGTTCCACGTCCCATGCTAATTACCTGAAAACCATGCATGTAAAAACATGGGTCAACATAAAGTTGGTGAGTTCACGGGTTTTAAATGAATGGACATGTAATCCAAAACCGACTAAATGCAACGGCCACGGCCGATGTGGGATTTTCCTGGGGTGTCACATTCACCCCCTGTTAGAGTCTCATTGTCCCTGATGAGGTGTGTACCCACCATCCCGAACGACACAGGAGTGGCTCTGATACCATCTGTAACATTTGGCCCTCTCACCACCAATATTGTCCGCTTTGCCCCTATGGGTCGCCCATCCAGAGCTCACAGATTTGTTTTTGGGTGCCCTGGTGGAGACTTCCTAGGAGGTTACCCATCCTGGAATTGCTCCCACCTGAGCACGCTTAACTGTGGAGTTCTCCTCTCATCCACTAACATTAAGCCCCAAAACGCGTTGGTGATTTAAGAGGCAAGACATTACTTATGAACCAAGGATATCTCCTGGCCACGGCCGATGTGGGATTTTCCTGGGGTGTCACATTAAAAATTTATTAGGGCACCTGGGATCATCCTTAATATTATCCAAACAACCACCTTTCAGCACATGCCAAGTAAAAGTCTTCAAGCAAACCAAAAGACATGAGCTTTGTTGGTGAATTAGGGAGCAGCTTCATCACCTTAATATCAACGCGAAGTGATTTCATTTAACAGATTCTTTTATCTTTCCAAATGTTTTTTCTTTTGTATGGATTTTAATTCTGTATTTGATGTGTTTGAGTTTCAACTTTAATTTAAAAAAAAATACGTGTTAATCATGTGTTTTCCTATAATTAATGGAAGTTGTAGCCCTATGACATGTAATGTAACATGAAAATTTTCTAACGCTCCTCGAAACCTGAAATTCGAATTCAAAATAATTAACATGGTCATTTATTATGTTTGAAATCAGGTAATTTTCTTAAAACCTACAAATTTGATTTATTTTGTGATTTAGACATCCTCATGTAGACTTGAAAATTGGCACTTCACTTTAAATTTGATCTTTGATCATGACACTTTCCACACTCACATATTTCTTAAACTCAAAATCATTAGACAAGATCAATTTGTACTTTATGTTCATAGAAGGAAATTCTTAACATGCTATCATTTCATCAGGATATTACATAAGTATTGACCTAGGTTGCAAGTTGTTTGTTATCTTTGCACAGATTCTGTATGCTTTAGTCTTCATGTCATAGCTAGAACTTACGTGAATCTTGATTACTCATAAACAACCTATATGTCTATTTGTGCTACAATCTTCATACACATATAAATGAATTATAATTGGTTTGATACAATATTGTGCTACGTGATTACATATGCCTTGTTGATACCTTATTTCCAAAATAGGTGATATGTGAACATTAATTATATGATTTACTTATGAGCAATCATAATACCTACATATTCTAGGATTCATATTTCATTAGCAAGATAGGTTATCATATCCCTGAACGAAACATGTGTAAGTTTCTCTTTGCGTAAACATTTGGACTGTGGACACTTGATACACCAAATGACATAGAGAATCGACGAACTAAACTAGTGTTCATGTTAGAGTTGAGGTGTGGAAGTATTTCTTCCACTCGTGACTTAATGACCCAAGTTAGTGTTCGTACTCGTGTTGATGTGTTAAGTATTCTTTTAACATGGAAGCTTACGAGAAAAACTAGTTCTCACGTTGGAATTTGTTTTCTTCTTGAGGGAAACTAAGCATATGCTTACGCTGTCACAATGTGTGTCTTGTAGTCTAACACAGTGAATGGGTTAGCTTAGGAGGTGAACCTGGCGAAGGGAAGGACCTCATCATAACCTAACTGTGCGTCAAACATGACACCCCGCTTTTTTTTTGCATAATCTTCGTACTTTAAATCGTTATTGGTGTTTGAGTTAGTGTCATTGAAGGACATAACACCTCAATGTAAGGTAAATTGGCGATTGCGATCCGGAACGTAATCACGAATTTACAGGTACATTGAGGTGGTGTGAAATTCTATCAGGGTTTAGGGAGTGATTTCCAGTACGTTTTCGAGGTATTAAAGGTGTGGTGGGTTAGTTGCGGCACACCCTATATATAAACACTGATGGTGCATCGAAAATGAGACTGGAAGTCAAACCAAGAAAAGACCCTAGTCAGTCTTTAGTATAAGTTATTCGTTTTAAATCTAAACTTTAAACATCATGTTGATTTCAACTACTATCCCATGAGTCTTGTGTTAAGGCTCTGCGAAATTCTTAATGTTCTTTCTAAATCTTAAGTGCTCCTTGCTAATTGGAGTAGCTTAATTTAAACCTTTACAATTCCTTTATCTTAACTTAGAGGGCTCGTTAGAGAATATTTGATTATCCTTAAAGCTTTCTTCTTCTTAATCTAAAAAAAAAAATATATTTTAATTTTTGCTCAATTCAATTTAAATTGTTTTCCGTTAAATAAACTTAGAGACGAAATTTTCTAAAGAATGGGAGACTATAACAATCACAATTTTTACAATAATTTAATTTCAACTTTAGGGACCTAAAGTGACAATAAGCTAAAACTGAAATTTCGTAAGCCGTAAGTCAACGTAACATTTGCAGTAGTATTGTAATAACCCGAGTTTATTGGAGTAATTAAAATAAAAAGTAATATCTCAATTCTATTTCGTGATCTACTAGAATTCAAACTTGGTTATTTGAATTATATTATAGTTATTTCATATTTAGATAGTTTAGTTGTATTATTTTTTTCATTAGGAAAATCCTATTTTAGTATTGAAAGGAAAATTTTATTTTAAATAGCAAATTCAAATCTTTGGTGTTTCTAGTAACCACCGCAAATTAAGTCCGAAATAAATTCCACTTTATTGTCTATGAATTTGGGATTTAATTATGTAACCGCTACCACACTATTAAATTGGGACCAAGACCATCTCCAATTTTCATGCTTCCTCTCTACAAATCATGAGTGTTTGTAATGTTTTTTTAGAACCTCAAACCAAATCGAAGCTACAAAACCAAAACACTTCTGATCATCTTGTGCAACGGTCTCGCAAACAATTGAGAAGGTTTGTAAGAAATCAAGTAGCCAATGTTAAAAGCCGGTTTGGAACATGAGTTTTTGAGCGACGTTTTAGAAAGCACTGGTAATCTTTTGTTTCCTATATCATTTGATTCCGCCATGTTAAATGGTCAATAATAACTAAGTAGATAAGAAAACCATCTAGAGCAACATGATAACTAGAAACAAAGAAGATAAGCTATTCATATTTTTTTTCCTAAAAATAGTGGTAACATTCTTTATGCACAATATCTTCATTTTGGTCACTGCACACACGTATATATGTAACAATTGTAATATCATCTTTGGATTCCAAGGATGCAAATTGGTATGTTAACTCCATTTTTTTCTACACTTTGGACTACGGATTTTGTATATACCTTTTATCAATCAATTTTAGAGATATATGTGTCCCTTGTAAACATATCTATTCTCTTGGTACGTATTGTTTACATAATATAATAATCTAGTTTTCATAAAATAAATATCAAGGTTTGATGCAGTAAGTAAACTAATCAAGTTATTTCCTCATTTTTAAAGTTCAAGATTATATAAATTTTGTTTATACTTGAGATATATATGGTTTAGAGTATATATATATATATATATATATATATATATATATATATATATATATATAAAGATACTATGAACTTATATTCGTAGGTTGTTAAATAACATAAGAAAAATTTTAGACTTTGTTTCTAATATTTATGTTTGGTTTTACTTTGAACAAAAGAACTGTTTCGTTATGTTATTCCCGAAGTCTTGGCCTCTAAAAAAACGAAAAACATATGGAATTATATGTATAACAATATAGACACTTAATTATCCTTTTTAATTTACATAGGTTCAAGCATAATTCATAAATTCTCGTTGATTTCTTGCAAGTTAAGCATCACAATCAAGGTGAGTATACTTATCCCCTTTTTCATTTTTACACTTTTGGGGTGATTCATGTACACATATTAAACATACACGTGCACTTATTCAAAAACGTTTTACATACAATTCATATACGTGTTATGCTTGAATTCTTGTGCTTTATGCTTAAACATAAACGTAGTATACTTGCAATCATTACGAAATCATTAACTCCGTATAAGCCGACTTTAACACTGGATAGCGCTATTTGAATTGACAACTTGCCTAGTGGAAAGTACCTATGGTGGTGGAAAGTCCTAGGTCATTGTTAATGTATTAAACTTTGTCGCATAAGAGGTTTGATTTTGACCCGTATTGTGTACTTACGTGTTTTCCATAGTTTCCTTGAATGAGACACGACACATGAATTGTAGATCTTATTCTTATACGTATATAAAACTGAGTATGTTCACCAACATTATTTATGTTGACAAAATTATTTTCGTACATGTTTCAGGTTGATTGTTGAGATATTTCATGTATTACATGTGGATTAGTAAAGACTTAATCAAGACAATCGTGTGGAATGGAATTTGTACTTGATGATATCTATAATTGTAACTTGAAGCATTGAATAAAATATTACAATTTAGTACAATGAGCTTTTGAACAATTGTCACTACGTGACACCTCGATGTTTCCGCCATCGGTTGGGGTGTTACACTAAACCACTGCCTAGTTAGGGCAATGATCAATATGTGATCTGACATGAGTCCATAACCAAACCTTGACATGTTGTGCCTCGCCCAATGTACACTAAAGACAATGAAGAAATGTGAAATACATGCACTCTTTTAATATCTTTCATCCGGTCAGAGCGACTGATCAAGAGTGGGACTGTCAACCCAATAGACCTATTCCGGTGTTTCATGGCTAAGTCCAAAGCTAATGGTTACGGTGTGATGTATGACATGGGGGCTTTATGGATCCTGAACCTTAATTCCAATGTTCACATAATAGTCATAAATGTAACTGAAAGCTGTACGTATATTTTTCCCCTGGAAAATGTAAAACAGTGAAAAGGGGGCATGAAAAACTCACCTTGTGTGTCTGGAAATGAACTATTGAGCCTAGAGCTAGAGTATCCGACCTACGTATCCTATGTAAGAAGGGACATTTTAGGTCTATGTTACTTGTATTTTCTACAAGTTGTTCCCTTGTTATGTTTGTCCTTGTAACTTAACCCTTTAAGTTAGACGCGTCTTGGATGTAGGGATTTGTGTATTTTACATTTTGTTTCCCCAAAAGATACAATGTTTATCTTTTTAAATGTAGAATATTAGGGTTTCTAGGTGTAATTCCCCCACAATATTAATCTCATGCCATGTGTTCCTATATTTACCATTTTCATATGTTCTAGTGACCTTAATGAAAAGTAGCATTATTTCTAGTGAAAACATCACTTTTATTTGTAAAACATGTATTCTTATACACTTTGGTGAGTGTATGTGCTCATGTGTTGTAGGTCCTAACACTTTTTACTTAACATGTGTGTATATCTACAAAATCCATGTATCTTTAACTCATTATTTTCATAAACCTAGTAACTTTTGTGAAAATAATATTATCTCATGTTAAAACATAACTTTTCTTGGAAACATAGATACTTTTGTAAGTTTTGTTATAGATCTAAATATTTTCCATGTGACTTACAAACTACCAAAACCATGTTTCATGTTAGTGAGTTAGAAACTACACTAATTGCCTTAGTAAAATTTTTGGCCCATATGTATGGTTATATTTATATATATTTTGACCCTAGTATGGGTATACATACACACATTTTTCAACTAACCTTATGCATGTTAAGTCAATAACTTGCTTATTTTACTTTGTTTTAGTTACAAGTGTAAACATGCTAGTGAACAACTTTGTGTATGAAGACAAATATAATAATAAAACACAAGTTTAAGACAATATTATACCTCCTAGTGACTAAGAAAGTGAGGGAATTAGGGGCCTTTTACTCCTTGGCTAAGCTCCTTGTACCCATAGTTTTCCCTTGGAAATGGTGGAGGTTTTTAGTGAGTCGAGTGGTGGTGGTGCCGATGGATGGTGGTGGTTCGGCGAGGGGGTAGGGCCGAGAGGGAGAGAGAGGTGTGGTGTGGGTTGTTCTTCTTGTGTGATCCTAAGTCCCCTTATATAGTGAAAGTGTTTGCTATTTTAGGAAGGTCAACTCTTCTTGGTTGTGTAGGAAAAGGGAAAATTTCCTCTCTTATGTAATTACTAGAGAATTGTGAGCACTCTTGGGTGTTGAAGTGGATGATCAAGATGGGGAAGAGTGTGTAGGCAAATTACGAAGGTCATCATGGCTTGATAAAGTCCACTTTCCTTGTTAGTGTAACTAATTGTCAAGAATCTTTGTGTCTAGTGATGGTGGTGCATGTCTGGGTCGATATATATATATATATGTATGGATGGAGGTGCGTCTTTGTGTCTAGTCAAAGGTTTATGGGATGGATAAGTGATACATTTCCAACCATATTAGTTATAATCTAGTTTATTGAAAGATGAATCATGGGAGTGTAAGAGTTTAAGTTTTGAAAATCACACACACACACATATATATGTATGTGTCTGTTAGGACAAAAAGGATTGTTGAAATCATTTTTGTAAACCTTAATCCACTTCTGTAAATATCCTAAGTATAGAACTACTGAAGAAAGAAGACTAAATTACTAAAGAAGGATTCAACCAGTACTGAAGAAGAAGTATCAGAAGTTCTGAAGTCCAACCAGACATTTCACCGACTTATGTTTCAGTAGTTTATTAGTTTAGTATTACTTTATCTTTTTTTACAAGTTCCAATAATGCAACTTGTTGCAACTTGTTTCTGACTTGCTTTTTGGCAAGGTTCATGCATATGTAAAGTCTATAAATAGATGGGTTCATCCCTCTGTTTTAGACATTGATTTTGATTTATACATAAATCCTTCAGAGCTTATTATTGTTCTCTCCATTTCATTTATTGAGAATCTGTTTGAGTATTTATTATCATTCACATTCAATACTTAGATTCTCATTAAACTTGTCTTTAGATTTCAAACATCCAAGGGGAGTAATAACTCCTGTTGATAGTGTAGCTTTACTTAATCATTCCGCTGTGCAAATCTGATTGACCTTGCTAAACACATAAGTGTTCACTAGCAAGAAATACATCAAGAGCATTATCTGATCCAACAATTGGTATCAGATCACTGGTTTATCTGATCACATATCAATCTAACACATTGAGAATCAGACACAGGCTCTTATTGATATTCAATAACGGATTAAAAGTTCACTTTTATCAACATCCATCACTTTAATAGATATTTGACAAATCAATACTCTTTAAAAATGGATCCTCATAATACTGGTTATGCCAATAAACTTGCTATGCTAGTAAGAAATGAATACAATATCTGGCAAAGGAGAATGGCACATACATTATCACAGACCAACACTGGTTGCTGGAAATCTGTGATATATGGTCCTCACAAACCAGTAAATATCAATCTTGAAACTAAAGAAGAAATACCAAAAGACCCAAAAGACTATGCAGATGATGATTTCCTAAAACTTGAGCTTGATGCTAAAGCTTTCTCTATGTTGGCAATGACACTCCCAAATGAAATCTACTCTGGACTATTACATTGTGATAGTGCCAAAGAGCTTTAGGACAGCCTAAAAGAATAGTTTGGAGGAACTGAAGAGGTGATTGCCAACACCAGAGAAATCCTGGCTCAACAATATGAAACTTTTGCTCACATAAATGGGGAAACTTTAACTCAACAATTTGAAAGATTCTCCTCATTAATATCTGAGCTAAAATTAAATGGTCAGACCTACACAACTGTATCTATGCTTCATAGATTTTTGAGGTCTTTACCTGGAAAATGGGAAACATACTCTATAGTCCTAAGATCCTCACCAGACTTTAGCTCCCTCACTCTTATTGCATGGGAGGTTACTAACTTCTGAAAGAGAAATCGATCAAAAGAAAAAGTTGCAAAGTTCTGGTAAAACTGCTGATGACTATCTACTTGGTAGTACAACACTATTGGGACAAGATTCACCTACTTGTTCAAATAGTTTTGAATCTTTTGATCACATTGACATAACTGTTGGGTTCTCATCAGAAAGATCATTCCCAGGTTATGACAAAGAGGAATATAGTCAAACTGCTGATAACATGTGTTTTATCATGGATGATTTAAAAAATTTCAGCAATGATGACTTAGAAGAAATGGACATTTTACGCCAACTGGCCATGTTAAGTATCAAAACAAACAAATTTTACAAAAGGTCAGGAAGGAAATTTCCAGGACTTAACAGTTCTACAAAAATTGGTTTTGACAAATCTAAACTTAGATGTCACAAGTGTCAGAAGTTGGGACACTTTGCTAGAGAGTGTAGAAGCTCTAGCTACAACCAATCTCAGTCTAGAAATCTGTATAACCCTAGTTATAATAGGAATAATGGAACACATGGGAATGCACATTTTGTACAGGCACAAGCTCCACAAATCCAATATGTGCCACAAGTACAATATGTACAGATGCCTGCTCAACAGATGCAGAGCCAACAATCAATCCCTCCCATTCCAGCTGCTCAATAACCTCCACAGACTCAGCAACCCTCACAACAAAGCTTGTTCACCTCAGGGTATGTTGATTGGAGCAGTCTTCCTTTTGACACTACAGAGTGTAATCCTGATGCAGACAACAAAATGTTTGACATCAACTGGGGAGAACCTGACAATGGTAGAAAGAATTTTGCCTTAATGGCATTTGAGGGCTGCACCTCAAAATCTGCCCTGTCTCAGGTATCAAAAGAATTTTTAACAAAACTTTGTTCAACTTCATGTAAAGAATCTTTTGCTCTCATAAGAAAGACAAATGTGCACTTACAAGGCAAACCAAATGACTCTGAGAGAAAATTCACTCAGATGAAATGTGATTTAGAAAGAAAACTTGCTGCAAAGGCAAAAGAAAATTCTAAATTAACTAACAATGCTATTGAAACCCAAGCACACCTTAAAATCATGATAGATGACCTAGGAAATGTCAGAAAAGAGCTTGCTGACACCAAGGTTACTTGTGATAAATGGGTAGAATCTTGTAAGGGGTACCAACTACTGCTAAACAAACAAAGTGCTTCAAATGTTAGGTTTGGCATAGGGTACAATCACATTGAAACACCAACAGATTTTTCCCCCAAAACTACTGAAGATGGGAGAAAAATTGTTTCAGGTGAAACTTCTGAAGAGAAAGAATGCACATCTTTCCATGAAAACTTTCTAAAAACTCACAAAGAAAGTTCTTCAGAAGTACTGATAAAATCTGACTTTAAGCCATCAGTAGTTTCATCTACATCAGGAGTTGAGAACCTGAAAACTACTGATGACCTAAACCCAATCAAGACAGTCAGAAATTTGCCTTTAAATGAAAAAGAAAACACAAAAGAATGTGAAATCTGTGGTCTGTTTAACCACAAGACAGAATTTTGCAGATATAGAAAAGGAATTCAGTACAACAAGAAAATTTCACAATTGGTTGTGGGAAAACAAATCAAAAATGATTTTAAAGAAACTTTTTCTCCCAGGAAACAACTACCAGCAAACACCTTTTCTCAGAAAAAGATGAAATCTCAACAAAAATCTTTTTCTCAAAATTCTCTTTCAGTAGTTAGACCTACATCATCAGTAGTTTCACAAACTGCTGAGATAAAAGATCTCATGAACATGGTACAACTACTGATGACCAGGGTTGATGGTGATCCTCAAAAGGATACCACCATTGCTCTTAATGAAAAATCCATTGGCAAAAAGACATGGATTCCTCAACCTGGTCAAGAACAAACTGTTAATGTTCTCAAGAGCAAACCCAAAGCCAAACTGGCTTGGGTTCCTAAATCTAACTAAGTTTCTACTTTGTGCAGAGGGTCTCTAGAGGCTTAAATAGCATTTGGTATGTGGACAGTGGAGGCTCAATGCACATGACAGGATGCAGATACCTGATAAACAATTTTATCAATCAAAGAGAAGGATTTGTATCCTTTGGGAACAATGCCAAGGGATATGTTCTGGGACATGGAAATGTCTCCTCTGGCAAAATACAGTTTGACATGGTCAATCTGGTTGAAACCTTGAGTACAACTTGTTAAGTGTGTCTCAAATGTGTGATAAAGGATATTCTTCCTTTTTCACAAAGATAACATGCAAGATCATATCACCAGAAGGCCAGAAGTTGACAGAGAAGATCATTGAATATCATACTTTGTTGATAGCCAAAAGATGTGGCAATGTCTATGCAGTGGACATTGAAAAGGACAAAGTACTGAACAACACTGCCTGTTTCTTCTCAAAGGCATCAACTTCAGAGACTGATCTCTGGCACGGGAGACTTGGCCATGTGAACTTTAAAACCATAAATAAAGTCGCAAAAATGGGCTTGGTCAGAGGTCTACCTTTGAAAGTATACCAGTGTTAAGAACACTGTGTATCCTGTTTAAAGGGAAAGCAGCATAAGTCCTCCTATAAGTCTATTGAAGAATCAAAAACAACTGCATGTCTTCAACTACTCCATATGGACTTATTTGGCCTGTAAAAATCATGAGCCTTGGTAAGAAGAAGTACTGTTTGGTCATCATTGATGATTATTCAAGATCCACATGGGTATTCTTCTTATTCTCCAAGGATGAGGCAGCTGAAATCATCGAGTTCTTCATTCTACAAGTAGAGAAACAATATTCTCTATCTGTCAAAGCCATTAGAAGTGATAATGGGACAGAGTTCAGGAACAAAACTCTGGATGAATTCTGTTTGTCTAAAGGGATTATTAGACAATTCAGTGTTCCTAGAACTCCTGAACAAAATGGTGTGGTAGAAAGGAAGAACAAAACATTAATTGAAGCAGCAAGAACTATGTTAGCTGATTCAGGCCTACCTTTGTATTTCTGGGCCGATGCAGTTAATACTGCCTGTTATGTTCAAAATAGAGTCCTTGTCAACAAGAGACACTCCAAGACTACCTATGAAGTTCTTCATGGCATAAAGCCCCTTATCTCCTTTTTCAGGGCTTTTGGATGTCAATGTTTCATTCTAAACATTAAAGACTCTATTTCAAAGTTTGCTGCTAAAGTTGATTCAGGTTACTTTCTTGGTTACTCTTCCATTAGAAAAGCCTACAAGGTTTTTAATTCAAGAACCAAGATAGTAGAAGAAACACTGAATGTCAAGTTCAATGAGTCAAAACAGACTCTTATTCCAGCACATCCTGCTGAACTCTTTGACCTTGACAGCTTCCACTTTGGACCTGAAAAGACTGTTACTTAATCTAAGCCTACTTATTATGGTGATCAAAGGTTTGATGATGAGGATCCAGCACCATGGACTCCTTAAACAGTCATTAAGTCAACTTTCAAGCCTTCAGAAGTTTCACAATCTTCTGATTCAACAACTGCTGATGTACAAACTCAAACATCTGCTTCAGCTCCTACAACTACTGAAGACGTTCAAACAGCTGAACCAGACATTATAAACCTCAGTGGTTTGTTTGATGAAGTACAAGAGCCACCTACATCTGTCAGTGGTTTACAACAACTGATTGAACACAAAGATCATCCATTGGAACAAATCATGGGTGATATTGCTTCAGGTGTTCTCACAAGAAACCAGCTTTCCAACTTTTGCTTCTTCTCGTCATTCATTTCTCAGTTGGAACCTAAGAAGTACCAAGAAGCCCTCAAAGACAACAACTGGGTGGAAGCTATGCAAGATGAGTTGCTTCAGTTCAAGAAGCAACAGGTTTGGGAAATCTGTCCCTTACCACCAACCAAGCAACCAATTGGCACAAGATGGGTTTTTAGGAACAAACAAGATAAAGCTGGTATGATCATTAAGAACAAGGCAAGACTGGTGGTACAAGGTTACTCTCAAGAAGAGGGAATTGATTATGATGAGACCTTTGCTTCAGTTGCAAGGCTTGAGGCCATCAAGTTATTTCTGGCCTATGCCATTTCCAACAAAATAAAAGTTTTTCAAATGGATGATAAGAGTCCATTTTTGTATGGAAAGATCAAAGAGGAAGTGTATGTTTGTCAGCCACCTGGGTTTGAGGATCCTTCTCATCCTGAGTGGGTGTACAAACTTGACAAAGCTCTTTATGGGCTCAAACAGGCTCCAAGAGCCTGGTATGAAACACTTTCCAACTTTTTACTCAAAAATAACTTTACAAGAGGCTCCATTGATAAAACTCTTTTCATTAAAAATGTTGGAAATCATGTCTTACTTGTTCAAATTTATGTTGATGATATCATATTTGGTTCAACAAACACAAAATTGTGTGAGGACTTTAAGAAACTCATGCAATCAAAATTTGAGATGAGTACAATGGGAGAACTGCAGTACTTTTAAGGACTGCAGATTAAACAACAAACTAATGGAACTTTTATACATCAATCAAAATATATTAAAGAATTATTGAACAAATTTTCTTTACAAGACTGTAAATCATGTTCCACTCCCATGACACCAACCACACAAGTTGAACCAGATGATCAAGGAAAACAGGTTGATCAAACCATGTATAGATGTATGATAGGTTCCCTTTTGTATCTAACTACTTCTAGACCAGATATTATGTTTTCAACATGTGTCTGTGCTAGATATCAATCAGCTCCTAGGGAATCACACCTCATTGTAGTCAAAAGAATCTTCAGATATCTGAAAGGAACTCCTACACTTGGAATTTGGTATCCTGCTTCTAGCAATACCAAGTTATCAGCTTTTTCAGATAGTGACTATGCAGGGTGTAAAATGTCAAGAAAATCAACATCTGGTGGTTGTCAATTCTTGGGAAATTGTCTAGTGTCCTGGAAATCAAAGAAGCAAACATCTGTTACAACTTCAACTACTGAAGCTGAATACATTGCAGCTGCAAGTTGTACATCACAGATACAATGGCTCCAATATCAACTTCTTGATTATGGAATCAAAGAGACCAAGACACCATTGCTTGTAGACAGCAAATCTGCCATTAGCATCATTCAAAATCCTGTTCAGTTCTCAAAAACTAAACATATTGAAATCAGGTATCATTTCATCAAGGATTGCTATGAAAAAGGCAAGATTGAAGTGAAATATGTGACAACAGCTAATCAGATAGCTGACATATTCACTAAACCCCTTGACACATCAACATTTCAGAAATTAGTATCCATGCTTGGGATGCTAAATTTGTAAGTGTTTCTTTTACTTCTCTACACATATTTTACTTTTCACTTACATCTGTTTTTAAACCAAACCTTCTGAAAAACAAAAAGAGAGAAACTACTGATGAACAAAAAGATCAGTATGGGAATATTTTCTGAAAAATGAGTAACTTCTAATAAAATAATCTTCAGAAGTTATGAATAAAGTGTTTATAAACATTCTCATCAGTTGTTAACAAACTACTGAAGAGAAAATGGGAACTACTTATGACAATTGGTCTTCATCAGCAGTTTTGTCATTAAGGGCAAATCAGACATTTCCCACTTCAGAAGTTTGACCTAGGGCGGTTACAAACTTCTGATAAACACCTTTTCCAACACTTATCCCTTCAAAAAGCGAAAATTCCCTCCTTCTCTCTCAATAAACTCTCAAACCCTTAACCTGCAAAAACACTGTTCGATCCACACATACATACCACATGGCTCTAACACTGAAACAGGGACACAATCAAAGAGGCAACGTTGAGAAACATGAAGCCTGGTCCCAATACGACGAAATCATTGATTTAGTCGTTAAATCCCAATACTTTACTGCCCTCACCATTGATCCTCCAATCCACACTGAGACTCTTAATGATTCTGGGCAAATGCGGAGACGGTGACAGTACATGATAAGGTGATCTCCCTCAATTCAACCATCCAAGGGAGAAGAATGGCAATCACACCCGAAACTTTGGGAATTAGACTGGGTCTAGATGATGTTGGTGCCCCCAGATCAATTTCCAAACTCTGAAATTCATCTAACCATGACAGAGTGTGGTTACCAAGGTACTCTCTCACATGCTACTATTTTTAAGAAACATTTTGAACCTAAGTACAAACTTTTGTTTCACTATATAATAATGTGTTTGAGTCCAAAAACTGGATCATATGATCAGATGCCCTCCACTTTTCAACCTATTTTTCATTCCATTGTGAATGAAACAAAATTCATGGCATCAACAGTTTTCTTTAATGAGTTGGTGTTACATCATCTCAATTCTAAAAAGAAGTTTTTGTTGTATCCAAGATTTATTATGCAATGCATAATAAAGGAACTTGGAGAAGAGGTGCTTGTGGGTCAAACAACTATTTTAAACCCTTTAACCTCACAAGCATACTCTAGGCACAATAAACCAGCCACCTAGCCAGAAGATGACCAAGGGGAACACACAACAGTCCCCAAGGAACCCTCATCTTCCAAACCTTCACCCAAAAAGGCCAAGAAACCAAAACAGCAAAAACAAAAACCCACCAGCCTGAAAAGAAAGGCAGTTCAGGAGGTTGAGATGCCTGAACTTGCTAATGTGCAATCTGCACTTGATAAAGATGTGACTGAAACATCCTCTCATTATCATCCATCTCAAACCCCCACTAGAGCACCAATCACCATCTTATTCAAAAGAAAGAAATTCAAGAAAACAATCCCCATTGACTCTTATTTTGAAACTGCTGAACCCATAGACCAAACTACTGAACCAGCACCACAAATTTCTGAACATGAAGCCCTTGAAATTGCCAAACTTCTCTTTAGGCTAAAAGAGACCATCTCATCAGAACATGTCAGTCCCCAACAACCACATCAAACAGGGGACATACCTTCAGAACTTGACATGGATGTGGATATCCATAGCCCTAACCCAAGAGATGAGGATGAACCAGAGTCTCTAAGCCTAAACTTAGAAACTTTAGGTACATTTAAGGCTGCTACTACTCATATACCACCCAGTGGTGGATCTGAGGATAGAAGTAACATTGCTAAGACCTCACTTGTGGCAACTACTGATGAAGGCTTAATGCCTAAGGTAGGAAATCCTCTGAACCAAGAACAAGAGGTACATGAGACAACTGGGTTAGGCCCAGCTCATGATGTAACTGATACTGTTCTCATTGAAGAAGTAAGCAGGGATTTAGATGATTCCATTGATTTGGATGATGATTCACACTCCACCAAAATTGAATAGACGGCTGCTAGTGAAGGTCCTGCACCTGGTGTCTCTAAGCTCAATGAGCTGATCACACTAGATCAGGTTAAAGTCCACTTGATCCCTGTTTCCCCTAAAGTGGCATCTTCTGTACAACATGAAGATCACCCAAAAACACACCCCTCACTGAAAATGCCTACCCGATTCCCTGGGTCATCCAGCAAAGACTTGAACCAACTATGCAGCCTAGATGATCCCCTATACCAGTTGATGAACACCCTAATTGCCAATCACCTCATAACTTTCACAGCTACTTTGGAGTTGTCAACCAAAGCTCAGTTGGAGGTGATCAACAAAAAACTTGGTGAGCTGTCCAAAAAAAATAGACAACAACTCAAGACAGCTTGCTGAACTCACTGGTAGAACTTCCAAACCCAGCAGGCTTCCAGAAGTGGATGAAGATAAAAAGGGGGAGAAGATTAAGGAACCTAAGGAGTCACTGGAAGCCAGGATAAAGGCAAGAGTGGCTCTACAACAATAACTTCTGGAAAAAGCCCAAAAACAAAAACAAGATCAACAAAGGCTTGTTTCTGGAACTGAAGTTGAAGCTGAACCTTCCCAAGGCCATAATGAAGAAACTGCTGAAGAAACCTCTGATGACTCAGAAAGTACTGAAGACAATCCTTCAGTAGTTGACACATCTATCAACACTTCAGCAGTTAACATTTCCAACATACAAACAGCTGAAGAGCCTTCCAAAACAACTGAACAACAACAACCAACTCCTATTCCAAGGCCTACAACAACTACAACAATGACTGTGCTGAACCCTTCTCCACTATCAATGTCCAAAGAACTACTTGAGAAGAGTTTGATTGCAGCCCAAATAAAGGCTAAGGAAGAAGAGATCTGGAATAACTTGGAGGCAAGGGAAGATCTAAGCTTAAATGAAAAGCTTCAAGCTTATGAAGTAGAGTTGAATAGGCAAGCTGAAACAGAGAGAGTTGCTGAAGAAGACAAAAGACAACAACTAGTGTCTTTAATAACAAAGAACAGCAAAACAAAAGCCTAATCACTCAAATGGCTCTCAATGGACGAGCTGACTAGAAGAGCTCAACTTGTTGCTGACAAACTTGCAACAAACAAAGATGAAAAAGCCAAGAGAGCTGAGATGATTGAAGAACTAGTAGCAAATGACCATGGTTCAAAAGCCTCCGTGTCAAGATGGAAAGAAGATAGACTACTGGACACATACAAGAAGTATAAGGCTGCCAAGGCTGCTAATCCAGAGAAGTTCAAAACTTCTGAAGTATCAACTTCAGTAGTTAGAACTTCTGGTGTTAAAAGACCAGCTACCAAGAAGAAACCAGAGGACAATACAAAGGCTGACTTCAAAATGGTGTTGCTGGAAGGCAACACAGTTGTGCAAGGAGACTTTGATATTGGAGAGAAGCCTCTGATAACTCAATTTAGGGATCCTTCAATATTTGCTTACCAAATTCAAAAGACTATCACTGACAGACTGCACACAAAGGTAGTTACTGAACATCATTTACCAACCTTTAAATTACCTGATGTAGTGCAAGAAGAAGATAGAAGTGAATCCCACATGAGAGTCACAGAAATAGAAAATATCCAACACTCAGGAACATCCCAGGGATCCAGCATGGTTCCCTATACTTCAGACTTTGACAAGTCTAAAGTGTTGATCATCAGATGGTCCTTTACTGATGACAACTCAGTATTGGTGACAAGAAGAGATCTTACAAGCAAGGCCTACAAGTCAATGAATGAACTAAAGAAACTATCAACTCAGGACTTGCTTACAATTCAACATCTGGAACCTCAAAGGGGATCTCTCACTGATGAACAGCTTAATCAATTGAAGAATTCCATGTTCAAGGAGATATGGAAGATTGTGAATGACAGAAGAAGACAATAAAGAATTAGAAAAGGTTTGGGCTTCATCAATCCAGGGGGAGATTGTTAGGACAAAAAGGATTGTTGAAACCATTTTTGTAAACCTTAGTCTAATTCACTTCTGCAAATATCCTAAGTAT
This sequence comes from Ambrosia trifida, assembly GCA_028751855.1. NCBI lineage: Eukaryota > Viridiplantae > Streptophyta > Magnoliopsida > Asterales > Asteraceae > Ambrosia > Ambrosia trifida. Next base: position 59,838,968 of record CM054131.1, read on the forward strand.
AGAACTACTGAAGAAAGAAGACTAAAGTACTGAAGAAGGATTCAACATGTACTGAAGAAGAAGTATCAGAAGTTCTGAAGTCTAACCAGACAGTTCACTGAAGAACTACTGAAGACAAACTACTCATCAGTAGTTTGTCATTCATCAGCTCTTGTAAAAAATCTTTTTCACCGACTTATGTTTCAGTAGTTTATTAGTTTGGTATTACTTTATCATTTTGTACAAGTTCCAAGAATGCAACTTGTTGCAACTTGTTTCTGACTTGCTTTTTGGCAAGGTTCATGCATATGTAAAGTCTATAAATAGATGGGTTCATTCCTCTGTTTTAGACATTGATTTTGATTAATACAGAAATCCATCAAAGCTTATTATTGTTCTCTCCATTTCATTTATTGAGAATCTGTTTGAGTATTTATTATCATTCACATTCAATACTTAGATTCTCATTAAACTTGTCTTTAGATTTCAAACATCCAGGGGGAGTAATAACTCCTGTTGATAGTGTAGCTTTACTTAATCATTCTGCTGTACGAATCTGATTGACCTTGCTAAACACATAAGTGTTCACTAGCAAGCAATACATCAAGAGCATTATCTGATCCCACAATGTCGTCGCATACATGTATGTATAAGCTAGATATATATATATATATATTTTTTAAACATTTTATTACTTATCTTGTACAACCCCATTGTCGCATATGGTATCTAGATGTTGTGGAAGGTTTTTGTACAAGTTTATGTCAGCCAAAATAATATGTAATTGTGTGCACATTATTTGCTTTTTAACTAGTTGTATTACTTGTCGCTCGAGTTTGGCTCACATCCTTGCTGGACATCGTCAGCGAGTGGGCTCTCTGGAACATGCTTCTCCTCAGAATCCGAGATGATGATAGGGTCGATGTTATGTGTAATGATCGTGGAAATCAATAGCACACGTGTGTGTCGGTAATTATGTGACTTACTTAATATGCCTACTCATGTATGGAATATGTAACTGGCATGGAACTTTTGTAGCGCATTGGGATAATTGTTGTATTTCTTTCCTTGGAAAACATTTAGAAATCAATTTTTTTTAGATTATAGTTTGACTCAAAAGAACCTCAGTTCGCTATAACCACGTGCTTCAATACCAATCTGTCATACCCCCGCCTAGGCGGAAACATGGGATGCAACTTCGAATGATTTCCAAGCAAAAAGGTCACGCAAAACATCAAATAAATTAAAGTTAGGGACTACCATTTGAAAACATAGTCTTACAAAACATTGAATTTAATTGTCTTAGATAAAAACCATTGTTTGTAATTCTCAATAACCAAAACCAATACAACAACGGCTCATAAGATGGTATCCCAAGATGCTCGCACGTGACCCCCCAAGTTCCACGTCCCATGCTAATTACCTGAAAAACATGCATGTAAAAACATGGGTCAACATAAAGTAGGTGAGTTCATGGTTTTTTAAATAAATGGATATGTAATCCAAAACTGACTAAACCACTGCCTAGCTAGGGCAATGATCAATATGTGATCTGACATGAGCCCATAACCAAACCTTGACATGTTGTGCCTGGCCTATTGTACAATAAAGACAATGAATAAATGTGAAATACAAGCACTCTTTTGATATCTGTCATCCGGTCAAAGTGACTGACCAAGAGTGGGGGGTTGACCCAATAGACCTATTTCAGTGTTTCATGCCTATGTCCATAGCTAATGGTTACGGTGTGATGTATGACATGAGGGCTTTATGGATCCTGAACCTTATTGTCTCATGTTCACAAAATAGTCATAAGTGTAACTGAAAACTGTACGCATGTTTTTCCCCCCGAAAATGTAAAACAGTGAAAAGGAGCCGTAAAAAACTCACCTTGTGTGTCTGGAAATGAACTACTGAGCCTGGAGCTAGAGTATTCGACCTATGTGCCCTATGTAAGAAGGGACATTTTAGGTCTATGTTACTTGTATTGTCTACAAGTTGTTCTCTTGTAATGTTTGTCCTTGTAACTTAACCCTTTAAGTTAGACGTGTCTTTGATGTAGGGTTTGTGTATTTTACATTTTGTTTCCCCAAAAGATACAATGTTTACTTTTTAAATGTACAATACTAGGGTTCTAGGTGTAATCCCCCCCCCCCCCTAAATATTAACCTCATGCCTTGTGTTTCTATATTTACCATTTTTCATATATTCTAGTGACCTTGGTGAAAAATAGCATTATTTCTAGTGAAAACATCACTTTTATTTGTAAAACATGTATTCTTATACACTTTGGTGAGTGTATGTGCTCATGTGTTGTAGGTCCTAACAATTTTAACTAAACATGTGTGTAGATCTACAAAATCCATGTATCTTTAACTCATTGTTTACATAAATCTTGTAACTTTTGTGAAAATAATATTATCTTATGTTAAAACATAACTTTTTCATGGAAACATAGACACTTTTGTAAGTCTTGTTATAGATTTAAATATTTTCCATGTGACTTAAAAACTACCAAAACCATGTTTCATGTTAGTGAGTTAGAAACTACACTAGTTGCCTTAGTAAAATTTTCGGCCCATATGTATACATATATTTATATATATATTTCAGCCCTAGTATGGGTATACATACACACATTTTTCAACTAACCTTATGCATGTTAAGTCAATAACCTGCTTATTTTACTTGGTTTTCGTTACAAGTGTCAATATGCTAGTGAACAACTTTGTGTATGAAAGAAAATGTAATAATAAAACACAAGTTTAAGAAAATATTATACCTCCTAGTGACTAAGAAAGTGAGGTAATTAGGGGCCTCATATTCCTTGTTTAAGGTCCTTGTACCCCTAGTTTTACCTTGGAAATGGTGGAGGTTTGTAGTGAGTCAAGTGGTGGTGATGGTGCTCGAGTGGTGGTGGTGACCTATGGATGGTGGTGGTTTGGCGAGGGGGTAGGGCCAAGAAGGAGAGAGAGGTATGAGGTGTGGTGTGGTATGGTGTGTTCTTTTTGTGTGATCCTAAGTCCCCTTATATAGTACAAGTGCTTGTTATTCTGGGAAGGGCAACTCTTCTTGGTTGTGTAGCCAAAGGGAATATTTCCTTTCTTATGTAATTACTAGAGAATTGTGAGCACTCTTAAGTGTAGAAGTGGATGATCAAGATGGGGAAGAGTGTGTAGGCAAATGAGGAAGGTCATCATGGCTTGATAAAGTACAGTTTCCTTGTTAGTGTCACTAATTGTCAATAATCTTTGTGTCTAGTGATCGTGGTGCATTTTGTGATACCCCGCAATTTCATGTTCCTACCTTAACCAAATTCTAGTTACTTGCACTTGGATTCCTTGCATTCTACTTAGCTAAGGTTAGCTAGGTAAGTCACACGTGCACACACGAGATGTATACGTACCTATGGGTTATCATTTAATGAACGTATGATAGCCTATGATTCACAAAATACATGTTAATGTCTTCATCAAGAGGCATGGAACATAACTAACTCTTACCCTTGTAACACCGGATGATATTCCTATATCAAAGGTGTACTAGAGACTATCTAATGGACACCATGAGCAATTGCTACACTACTAACTTATGTTAAGACCGATTTACTCACAAAATATGATAAGATTTGATATATTCATCATAGAACTACACAAAAAATAACCGTATGTATATATACACACACGCACGACATATATATATATATATGCCTACTCTCATGTATGATTAATATCATGAGATAACTAGATAAACTAACCTAGCTACACCTTGATACATCACTATCACTATGACAATCTAGGATCCTTGGAACTATCAATCTCTAGCAAGAATGTTCTAGGATAAGTCACCATCAAGTCCACACATCCATGACTATATTTCGGCTCCCAAGCAAGGAAACAAGATGGTGATTGATCATTAAGATCACAATCCTACATACTAGTAATCGGCTAGAGTGATAAGGAAGTACACCTTCACAAAAGACAAGGAGTTACAACCTATGACACCATGAACCATCACTATCAACTTGAAGCTTAAGTTTTGTCTTCTCCTCTCCGTATATGGCGGCCGAGAATCCCACATGCTCCCATGAAAGAGATATGTCAACCATTACACCAATCTAGGTAATAAAACAAGAGATAGTATCATGCTTCTTATGGTCAAAATGCCTTCTTTTGAACCTTTTACACCTATCGGCTATAGACAAAGGAAAAAGCATGACACTAACTTTCATTCAAACAAGTATAAAAAAATAGTGACACACCTCCTCCCAAGAAGAAAAGCCTTCCTCTTTTGGAAGTTCATTAGCAACTGAAGGATACAAGAAACACAAGCTTATGCTTGGTTGTCAACATTAACCAAAAAGAACACCAAAACAAGATAAGAAATCCTACTAGATCAAGTCAACCTATCCCTTATTTGTCTAGTCCCATCAATCGGCTCATGCAAGAGCTAAACATGCCATCATTTGTTTGTTTATGGCCTACACAAACCTTACACATAATATGGATTAAAGCCTTAAACATAGCACCATCCTAGGATAACTCATTTGCCATTTTGAGCTTCCTTTGTCCATATCTATCGCCTATATAAAGACCTCCACCCTCACCCTCATTCCTTGCACCAACACTCAACACAAAAACTTACTCTCTCTAACAAATCAATCAGCCAAGCACTAGGGACACCCAAGCCGAAGCCATCGAAGAACAAAGGGAGCAAGTACAAACTCACTTGGCTTAAGTTCCAAGCTAAGGCTAACAATATGGTGATCAAAGCTTAAAATTGTTACAAACTCACAAATATGTCGCGTGGTAACTCTACAAGGCTTGGTTAAGCTCAAAACAATCAAGTTCGATCCACTGGATAAACGACTTTATCTTTTATACAATAAGAATTAATCGGCTACCATCAACTAAAGTGTGCTATCAAAACTAGAACATGTGTTAACATCAACTTGGGAAGAATAATGTCCTAAACCCATGTTAAGATGTCTAACTTTATCACAAGTACAAAACCAAGGTTTACATGACTCAATAACCAAGTCCACAAGTGTCAGGTGGACAAATTATATGATAAAACTTGTGATTTACCATGCTTTAAATAAATCATAGGGTAAGTACTGTCCGGACGATAGTAGCTACGTAATTCAACTCCACTAGACCACAAGCATCACTATCAAGTGAGTTTCACTACTCTTTTTAAACTGTAGACACTAATACTATATTTTGACAAAGAAATATTAATATACTATATATTCAATAATTAAGAAAATAATTTTATAAAAATTATTTTCATAATTACAACATTATAATACAACCATCTTTAATCACAATTTTACAAGAAGTCTTTTTATTTATTTATTTATTTTTCTAAATTCCTTTATTCATTTCATTGACGATTTATCTAAATTAACAATTAAACAATTGTCTATCCCCATATTTGAAACCCTAGAAATACTTGTAGACTAGAAAACATAGACTTATTTATTGCCTTAAACATAGGGTAATACTTGGCAACGTTGGACCACATTTATTCTATTACAAAGGACTTGATACTTTGCTAACGTGAGTTTACGTAACCTTGTTTATGCAACTTTTTATACTTGAAACTTTATACTTAAGCAATTCTTTATACATGTCTAGTTGTAATCTTTGCTGCCACATGTCATAGACAAAAAACTTGTTAGACTTAAACTTAAACTTACATAATCATTAGCCTTGATCAAGCCGGCGATATACAATGATAGATCTATTGGATTGAGAACCCTACCTAGATTCGTTGACCATTTCTATGGGGAGCGCGGGTGATTGTTATCGTTCCAAACTTTATAAGGAGAACCATGTATGCAGGATGGACCTAAACTTTATAAGGAGAACCTTGAATGTGGGATGGACCTAAAATTTATAAGGAGAACCATGGATGTGGGATGGACCTAAACTTTGTCGGAGGATTGATTATGTGGATATTATCATTTGTGTTTTTGTTTCCACATGTAGACTTTGATATATAATAGACATATGAATTGCTAAACTTTTGAAACTTACAAACTTATTGCTAGACTAGGTCTATGTATTCTCACCAACTTTTAGTTGACCCCCCTATCTTTTCCAAACTCAACAGGAAATACTGATGCTTGAAGTCTAAAGCTTACATGAGGAGTTATTTGAAGTTCTTAGTATCGTTGGTTTGATGTATTAGATTTCATTCAAGACTTTATTATGTAATTAAATATTGTATTGAAATAAATGCTTATTTAAAATTTGATTACCTTGTGCTATTTAACAATCATTGATACGTGACCCCTCGATGTTTCTGCCATCGGTTGGGGTGTTACAGCCTACACTACTTCGTAGAATTAGTTTGGGTTCCTTTGTTTGGGGGATTACGGGAGCTTGTCTTGGATGAAGCTCACAAATCCCGGTATTCTATTCACCCTGGCTCCGACAAGATGTATCAGGATTTAAAGGTACTCTACTGGTGGCCAAACATGAAAGCTGACATAGCCTCCTATGTGAGCAAATACTTGACTTGTGCTAAAGTCAGGGTGGAATACCAGAACCCGTCTGGTCTCCTGCAACAACCAAAGATTCCTGAATGGAAGTGGGAACGAATCACGGTGGATTTTGTCACCAAGCTACCGAAATCACCAAGTGGTTGCGATATGATTTGGGTGATTCTCGACAGGTTGACAAAATCAGCGCACTTTCTTCCTATTAAGGAAACTGACGGACTCGAGCGCTTGGCTCGCATTTATATTAAGGAAGTGGTTTCTCGGCACGGGGTGCCTATTTCTATCATTTCTAATCATGATTCTCATTTCGCTTTGCGTTTCTGGAAGGCTCTGCATAAAGCCTTAGGTACTCAGTTGGATATGAGTACAACCTATCATCCGCAAACTGACGATCAAAGTGAGCGGACGATTCAAACTTTGGAGGATCTGCTTCGGGCATGCGTTATCGATTTTGGCAAGGGTTGGGAGAATCACCTACCATTGGTGGAGTTCTCTTACAACAACAGCTACCATTCTATCATTAAGGCAGCTCCGTTCGAGGCTCTTTACGAACGGAAATGTCGGCTGCGCGGGTCAGCTCACTAGTCCGGAACTAGTGTACGAAACTTCGGAGAAAATCGTACAAATTCGTAACCGTTTAGCGGCTGCGCAGGATCGTCAGAAGAGTTATGCCGATCGCTGTCGCAAACCTTTGGAGTTCCAGGTTGGGGACAGGGAACTTCTGAAAGTTTCTCCATGGAAGGGTGTCATACGCTTCAGAAAGCGTGGCAAACTTAACCCTCGTTATGTCGAACCGTTCGCAATCCTGGAACGTATTGGACCGGTCGCATACAGACTTGACTTGCCGGCGGAGCTCAGTAGTGTCCACAACGTCTTCCATGTGTCTAACTTGAAGAAGTGTTCGACAGATGAATCTCTTATTGTTCCCTTGGAAGAGATCAAAGTTGATGATCGTCTTCGCAATGTGGAGGAACTGGTTGAAATTCTTGACTACAAGATTCGTAGCCTTCGTCGAAGTAAAATCCGAATCGTTATAATCCGTTGGAATTCAAATCGTGGACCGGAGTTCACGTGGGAACGGGAGGACATGATGAAGTCTAAATATCCTCATCTTTTTCCTAAGCGTGCATTCGAATTTAGACATGTTACCGCTGAAGTTGAGTGAATCTCGGGGCGAGATTCCTTTCAACCGGGGGGGGGATGATGTGACAACCGGTAAATTTTCTTTTCGTCTCTTTCATTTTTGGCTTCGTGCAATTTTCGGGACGAAAATTATTTCAACAGGGGGATGATGTGACACTCGACATATTTGACTTGACATTTTTAAACTTATAAGTCTACCTTAGTGGGAAACATTTTATTTAAGTACTTAGCTGGGTTAGTTGAGTCGGGTTATCTTACGTATTGTCCAGGATTCAATGATCTGGAGGATCATTGGTGTCATTTTACGTACACACGAGTCTTGAGTCCAATTGTTGGTGAATTACACAAATTAGGTTAAGTGTTATGCATAGATTGAATCATATATGGTGTATTATATGCAAATAAGTGTTTTAACGGTGTTTAGATGCTTATCCATAGTTATATATGCTTAACATATGTTAGGATTGCATGTTCATGTGTTAGGATGTGTTAAAATGCGTTAAAACGACAAAACTGGAAAATCTGGAAATAACCAGATCTGGTTCGACCTTAAGGGGGGTCGAACCAGACTGTGTGCTGGTTAAAAACCTCTTTCGACCACTTGGTTCTTCATTCGACCGCTGCATAGGTTCGAACCTACCCAGACTATAAATACCATACTTAGTCATTTTTCATCATTTTACAAACCCTAAACGCCTCTAAACACTCTATTTCATCTTTTATCACTGGGGAAGGAGTTTTTGATCTCGTTTTTCATAATCTAACCCTCTATATCATAACAAGTGAAGATCTAAGATATGTTCTTCATCCTAAATCCTTTTTGAGAAATTTTAATTCGTTTTCATAAAACCCCAAAGTTCCATATCTGATTTAAGATAACTTTTATGATTAAAAACCCTTCTAAAACCTTTCTAAACAAAACCTTATCATAAAACATGAGTTTTCATATGTGTTTACATGTGTTAATGATCCTTTATGTTGTGTTATGTGTTGATTGATGTTTGTATGATTGTTTAGATGATGTAGAGATGTTCTAGGACTGTTATAAATGTTGAGTTTTGATTATCTTAGGTCACAAGTTGTTGGATGATGATGTTTCGACTAATTTGGGGATTTTGATAGATTTAGGTATTGATTCATGATGTTGTTATGAAGAATATGATTGGGGGTTTTGTTTCACATCATAATCTGAGCATAATAAGGTGATTGTTGAATGATATTATAAAATTTTCAAAATTAGGTAAAGTATTCATGCATGATGTGACATCTCCATAATTTTTCCATTTTGGGTAAACATTAAAACGAACTGATTTTGGAGTAAAATTAGTAGGGTTTCGTGGGGATATGTTATTCATACTTGACTGTTGTGTTTCATGATGTTTCGTGATGTTTTCGGATGTTTTTGATGAATTTTAGGAAGTTTAGAACTGCTAGAGTCGAACCTGGGGTACATTCGACCATCGTGGGGTCGAAGGTAGGATCCCAGGGTGGAACCTATCCTGGCACAGGTCGAACGAGCTTTATTTAGGTCGAATTGTCACATGTTAAGGTCGAATGAACATGTGTTAAGGTCGAAGGAACTTGTTTTAGGTTGCATGAACTTATGAAAGCGTCGAAGGAACATAATTTGGGTCGAACTAAGCTTATTGGGGTCGAACCAAGCTTATTTCCTTCCTGATTCGACCCAACTACCTCATATGTGCAATTCTTGATGCAAACTAAGTATTTTATACTTGAACCTTACTTGTAATCTATGTGTACTTGATTTGTTTGTGTAATGGGTCACCAACGGGATGTCAAGTCGGTCTAGTGTGTCGGTTTAACAGTCAAACACGTTTTCAAACTTACTTAGTCATGATCTGGACAATCGGGGACTAGTTAACCTTGGGGTTATTAGTCAAAACTCTTATGCAAACCTTATTGATAGATCGCCGGTATTTGGGATTTATCAAGGCTTATCATTATTCTTATTTCAAGAACGCAAACTAAGGTGAGTGTCATAGCCCCATCCTTTACTGTTTTCAGAACTTTTCTGGGGGAGAAACATGCGGTACAAACTTTCTAACTTTAGACCAACATATTACATTATATCACATGGATACTCAGTGACTATTATTTCATCTCTAAGTCCTCTCAATTCTTAGTGAACCATTAATATGTGGATACATAGCGGGGAAAGTGTGAATAGATCTATTGGGCCTAGCAAGCCACATTCGGGTCGACTGGAGGTTGGTGGCGGGTGCATATTTGTCCTATATCTTATGGCACCGGGTGATGAACTGGTGACGGGTTTGAGGCATTCTTAACGTTCAGCAGTGGTTCACGACACTATAGTATCATGTAACGATGTCTAGCTAGCATCAGGTATAGATGTAAGGATTGTTGGGTCTGGTTTACTTTTGTGACAAACTTTTGCAAACTTTATCTCTGTGACTTATCGGCACTGTATATGTTGTCTAACTTCGCATGTTTTCTCAGGTCGCTAAGGTAGCAGGGAGTCTTAGGCGCACTGGAGTCACACTGCGTCTAGTCTTGCATTCATAAGCAAACCGGGTTGTGTTTGCATTCGCACATTTGAACTTTGGTTTTGTAAACATTTTAAAGCTTCCTCTATCATTGTTTATTTTACTTTTGAACTTATAAACTGTGTGGTTGGTCTTTCTATGTAACTTTTTCTAGCATATAGTTGTCATTTGTTGTGATCGTTGACTTGGATCCTGGTATGTCATTTGTTGTGATCCTGATAAATATGGTTAAACTTTTGATGACCAAAGTTGATAGTGAACCTCAAAAAGGTCCCACCATTGTTCTTAACAATAAATCAATTGCCAAAAGACTTGGATTTCAAAAAGTGGTCCACAACAAACTGCTACTATTCCTGTTCTCAAGAGTAAACCCAAAATGGCTTGGGTTCCTAAAACTAACTAATCTACTCTTTGTGCAGAGGGTCTCCAGAGGTCTAAATAGCATTTGGTATGTTGATAGTGGAGGCTCAATTCACATGACAGGATGCAAGTACCTAATCAACAATTTCATAAGTCAAAGAGAAGGATCTGTGTCCTTTGGGAACAATGCTAAGGGATATGTGCTAGGACATGGAAATGTATCCTCTGGTAAAATTCAGTTTGACAAGGTTATTTTGGTTGAAAACCTTGAGTACAACTTGCTAAGTGTATCACAAATGTGTGATAAAGGATATTCTTCCTTTTTCACGAAAACATCATACAAGATCATAAAACCAGAAGGCCATAATTTGATAGAGAAGATCACTAATGATCATACATTGCTGATTGCCAAAAGATGTGGCGATGTCTATGCAGTGGACATTGAAAAAGACAAAGTACTGAACAACACTGCCTGTTTCTTCTCAAAGGCATCAACTTCAAAGATAGACCTTTGGCATAGAAGACTTGGCCATGTGAACTGTAAAACCATAAATAAAGTCACAAAAATGGGCTTGGTCAGAGGTCTACCCTTGAAGGTATACCAGTGTCAAGGAAACTGTGTATCCTGTCTTAATGGGAATAGCATAAGTCCTCCTATAAGTCTATTGAAGAATAAAAAAAAAACTGCATGTCTTCAACTACTCCATATGGACTTATTTGGGCCAGTTAAGCCCCTTATCTCCTTTTTTAGGGCTTTTGGATATCAATGCTTTATCCTCAACATCAAAGACTCTATTTCAAAGTTTGCTGCTAAAGTTGATTCAGGTTACTTTCTTGGTTATTCTTCCACTAGAAAAGCCTACAAGGTATTCAATTCCAGAACCAAGATAGTTGAAGAAACACTGAATGTCAAGTTCAATGAGTCAAAACATGCACTCATTCCAGCACATCCTGCTGAAGTCTTTAACCTTGACAGTTTTAATTTCGGACCTGAAAAGACTATAACTTCATCTAAACCCGCATATTATGGTGATCAAGGGTTCAATGATGATGGTCCTCCATCATGGACTCCTAATACAGTCATTAAATCAACTTTCAAGCCATCAGAAGTTCATTAAACTTCTGATTCAACAACTACTGATGAACAAACTCAAACTTCTGATACAGCTCCTATAACTACTGAAGATGTACAAACAGCTAAACCAGATATCATTAACCTCAGTGGTTTGTTTGAAGAAGTTCAAGATTCTACTCATATCAGTGGTATACAACAACTGATTGAACACAGAGATCATCCATTGGATCAAATCATGGGTGACATTGCCTCAAGGGTATTTACAAGAAACCAGCTTTCCAACTTCTGCTTATTCTCAACATTCATTTCTTAGTTGGAACCAAAGAAATATCAGGAAGCCCTCAAAGAAAACAGTTGGGTTAAAGCAGTGCAAAATGAACTACTACAGTTCAAGAAGCAACAGGTTTGGGAAATTTGTCCCTTACCTCCAAACAAACAACCAATTGGAACAAGATAGGTTTTCAGAAACAAACAAGATGAAGCTGGCCTAATCATTAAGAACAAGGCAAGACTGATGATACAAGGTTATTCTCAAAAAGAAGGAATTGACTATGATGAAATATTTGCTCCAGCTGCAAGGCTTGAAGCCATCAGGTTATTTTTGGCTTATGCAATTTCCAACAAAATTAAAGTGATTCAAATGGATGTAAAGAGTGCATTTTTATATGGAAAAATAAAAGAGAAAGTGTATGTTTATCAGCCACCTGGGTTTGAGGATCCTTCTCATCCTGATTAGGTGTACAAACTTGACAATGTTCTTTATGGGCTAAAACAAGCTCCCAGAGCTTGGTATGACACACTTTCTACCTTTTTACTCAAAAATCACATCATAAGAGGCCCCATTGATAAAACACTTTTCATTAAGCATGTTGGAAATCACATCCTACTTGTTCAAATTTATGTTGATGATATCATTTTTGGTTCAACAAATTCAAAACTGTGTGATGAATTTAAGAAACTCATGCTAAGTTCAGATTCAAGCACAGCAATGGAGTTTGGGTTGATCCGCGTGTATGTAAGGAGATAGATAAAAATGATAAAGTGCATCATTGTTTTCTAAAAACACAAGCCATCTATATTTACGAATTCTAAAAACGCACGCCAAAAAATAAAGTGCGTTTAATGGAGGGGTTTATGAAAACTAGGGAGAAAAGAAGAAATTTGGACACACCATTTATCATTTGGATACCAATTTGGATGCACCATTATATTTAGATACAAAATTGGACGCACTATTTATCATTTTGGATACAAAATTTGGACGCACCATGTATCATTTGGATAGAAAATTTGGATGCACTAATTACATTCAGTTTTTTTTTTTTTTTTTACGCACTCTCTCACTTTCTCTTCAGTACCACACTCTGTTTTTTATAAAATAATAATAATAATAATAATAATAATAATAATAATAATAATAATAATAATAATAATAATGATAATAATAATAATAATAATAATAAAAACAGAGCATGTTTCAAGTGGTGGGTTTTCAAAAATCAGATCATTCATTTACGTTTATACATATTCTACCATCTTCATTTACATTCAGTAACCATGCTCTATTTTTTGATTTTTGGAATGATTCTCTATAATCGTTATTTTTTTTTTGCATTGTTCTACATTTACACGTTCAGTTTTTTTATTTGGTGTACTTGATTTGTTTGTTTTCCTAAAAATGTGTTTGATTGACTGATGTTGTATAATACGAATTCAAATTTGAAATCATTCACGTATGTTATGAAACCGTTTACAAAAATATAGAACGTGATTGCATTAATCAGTTACAGAGAAAAAAAGTCCAATTTGCCCTTGGGTTTAACTGCAATTGAAGTTAATTGGGTTTAGTTAGGTTAATTGGGGTTTGGTTAAGTTGATAGGTGGCATAATATAGTGACATCTTATACTTTGTATGTTAAGGAGCTTTGTACCGTATATTTTCTCTATATTAAATTCTATATTTAGGATATACTTTTGTGTTCTATAAATTAAATTTTTGTTAGTGGAGTTGGAAAAACCATGTAAATTTAATGTAGATGTCTCAAGTTCAATCCTTGGCTCTAGCACCATACTGAATTTTTTTTATAATTCATTCATCTTTACAAATTTTTGGGCCCAAATTTTTTTTCGCCCAAGGCCTAAATTTTTTTTGGCGTTTTCAGAGAGTTCTAGGAGAGAACACAATGAACATTAACCATAATTGGGTAACACCAACTAAAAACCCTTTCAAATTTGAATATTTTGACCAGGATTTGCAATATATCTTTCAAAAGGCTTATTGGTTTATAAACTATCTCATTTTATAGGTAAATTAATATTATGACATATTAATACAGAATCTCTCAAGTGTATCACCCCAACCGATGGCGGAATCATCGAGGTGTCACGTAGTGACGATTGTTCAAAAGCACTATTTAATAAAAGATATACACGAGGGCACGTGCGGATTGCACGCAGGACCTCGAATGGTCGTAGCCAAACTCATGAACGCAGGATACTATTGGCCGGGAATGCACCTCGATGCATTAAAAGAGTTGCGCAAATGTGACGCTTGCCAACGGCACGCGCCTGGTACACTCAGACCAAAAAATAATTTGGTACCAGTCACCGCAGCATGGCCATTCCAAAAATGGGCCATTGATCTGGTAGGACCCTTCCCTACAGCGCCAAGCAACGTCAAATACTTGGTGGTCGCCATTGATTACTTTACCAAATGGGTGGAAGCCAAGACGTTAGTCACAATTGACGGGCGCAATATCAAAAAATTTATATGGGAATTCATCATTTGTAGATTTGGTCTGCCACTGGAAATCGTAAGTGACAATGGAACGCAGTTTGCGGATCAACACTTACAAGAATGGCTCTCCTCGATGAAAATCAAACAGATATTTACTTCAGTCGCGCATCCTCAAGGCAATGGCCAGGTTGAACGCGCAAACAGAAGTATTGTCGAAGGCATCAAAGCACGTCTGGGAACAAGACGTAGCGGCTGAGTGGATGAATTACCCCATGTTCTTTGGGCTCACCGCACTCTTTCCAAAACAAGCACTGGGGAAACACCGTTCAGCCTAACATATGGAACTGAGGCGGTCATCCCAACAGAGGTCACGCATCCTTCCCCAAGAGTCTTGTTCGCGCAACAAACTGATAATGATAAAGAATTGAGGATGAATCTAGACTTGCTAGACGAACGCCGAGATTCGGCCTGTGTTCGAGAAGCCTCATACAAACGACAGTTAGAAAAGTATTACAACGCGTGAGTCAAAGAACAATCTTTCCGCGTTGGCGACTTTGTTTTCCGCAACAATGAAGCATCAAATGCGGAAAAACCAGGAAAACTTGCTCCAAATTGGGAAGGACCATACAAAATCCAAGAGGTATTGGGAAAAAGGAGCGTATGCTTTAGAACGCTTAGACGGATCACCAATACCACGCACTTGGAATGCAGCGCAGTTGCGAATATGATATGTTTAATCTTTTATTCTCAGATTTTGTAATAAGGATGTTTAGCCCAAATCATTTATATTACAGTCAATCCTTTGCTATACAAGCCATTACTTAAACTACTACAACTTCCAAAACAAACTGATGATATACATAAAAAAGGGGATCATCACAAAGTCAAAATATACCCCATGAATGAAGATATTCAACAGCAATTACAAAAGATCATACTTATGATTTTCAAAAGACTTCAAGAACACCAGAAGTATACATCAACCCCTAATCTTCCTGGGTTTAGTCTTGGTTACATCTCCCAACTCCGACAGCTTCTTCATCTTCAACGGCTGACCCTCAGAGGTCCCTTGATCATCAAGATAATTAGGCCGCATATTCTCATCAAAGAGTTAAAAACAAACATAAGGGAAGAAGGAAATCATTCAACCAAGATTCAAATACTGAGACACATCCTCAGTATTTGCACCTTCTTCGCGCTTCTCATCAACGGCGGACGACGTCCCTGCTCCGCCAGAAGAAGCAGCTTTCTTGGCTTTGTCACACCCTCAAATTTCCACTGCGGGGTTTATACTGCGAGGCGCATGACATACCAGGATCCCATAGCCATAAGTCATATGAACGAACTCTAAATGCCCAAACCATTTAGTTCGTTTTCAAAAACAAAGTTTAGTTAAGCTGCGGAAGTGTAAACCAAATTTAAACCTTTTAAAAACCATGCGCAAAACAACGCGCCCAAATTAAAACCATATGAAAGAAAATGTAAAAGCATAATATGTAATTTAGGTGTATGCCCAAGACCCCAAATGCAGTGAAGTGTGTAGTGCTTTCTAATCCTGGCACCAGAAGCTAACTACCTGCAAAAGCATGTAAATCGTGGGTCAACAAACAATGTTGGTGAGTTCACTAAGTAAAGTAAATGAGTATGTAACTGCGCTGGTTTCCAAAACCACGTAAACAAGTAATTGAGTTGGTTCCAAGAACCGTGTAAACACTAGTTCATCGCATGTCAAGGGTAGCTAACCCATTCATGATAACTAACACCGATATACCGAACTGCTGATGTACGTGTAGTCACAAATGTGAGCTGCATGCCTTACGTCATTGCCTATCAACAATGATAAAATCTGTTAAGTTATAGTTCAGTCCCGCACTCCCCGAGCCGGTGTGAGGCTTGTAAGACCTAATAGCGCTATCAACTAATAACCCGCTTGCCATAACCCGGCAACTCATTCGGTATGTGAAGGACTTACAGATGATAGAGTTGGTTTAGTTCATCAAGGACACAATTTGCGAACTAGCAAAACCCGACTCACACAAGGAGTCAAAAACCGACCCACACAAGGATCCATAGCATCCCAACCCGGGATGTGTAAGTAGTCCCAAACCGGACTAGAAAATAGTAGTCCCAAACCGGACTAGAAAATGTTAAGTAAGTTGTCTCAACCCGAGACGCATGCTTTTGAGAAAAGAGTAGTGAAACTCACCTTAGGTTGCACGTGAATAATCCAAATTCCTCAAACAGAAATGTGCTACCGACTCCCTATTACAAATGTCACTAGGTGAGTATATGTGCATAACCAACACACCATACAACTCGTTTGTCCAAGACTTTTAAAGTTCAAACCGTGTAGTGACACCTAATGACTATACATGCACAAGTAAGTCCTACGTATCCCGTTGGTGATCATATTGATTATTATCAGTTTTATACCTCATACACATCTCAAATAAGTATTCATGCAAGTTCATGTTAAATACATACCATATAAGACTCCAAATAGTCACGTAAACATCCCTTACACAATCTGCGTTTTCAGGGCAGATTGTACGCTGCGAAAAACGAATTATTTAAAATACTTAACAAACGAATTAAACTCCCAAATTTTGACTAAATATTCATTGGGATACATTTGATAACCCATATTTTTGTTTTGTCTCACAACCACACACAAAAATTATTAAAATTCGTACAACACAGCTATGTCCAGAAAATTTCCACAGCAGGTCAGTTTTGTAGAAAAATTCCCAAAACTTGTGTATTCACCCAAACAAGATGAATCCAATTGGAAAGGCCAAGTTATTCCAATGTTGACCTACTGTTCAAATTTCATAACTTAACCCTTTGTAAATCTCGAGTTATGGCTGTTTAAAGTTGACCCAATTTATAATTCCGAAAATCTGATATGACCTTTAATAAAACAAAATTCCAAAAACCACTCAAAAGATGTCCAAATCTGATAGTTTTGCCCATTACGAAAACCTAAGACCACGTATAATACAATCATGCAAAGAAATCATCAAAAAAATCACTTTAACATCACGATAAAACCCTACAAAACACCCTAACGAATCTGTCAGAAATCAGAATTCTAATAACATGCTTCTCATGAACCCTAATCATTCTTATTAACTCATAATCATAAAATAACTCATGTTAACAGTATTCAATCCATATTATCACGTTCAAATCTATGAATTTACATACCATATATCCTAGATACGATTTCTATCAACAATACTCATCAATAACCACAACGAACATCCAAGATATCCTTCATACAATGATTTGCGATTTTTAACATGCATGTTTCTTAAAATTTTACAACTTTTCAGCATTAAAATTAATCGTATAACATATAAAACATGTACCTTGCAAAGCTAGAGTCCTTAAAACCTCAAGATAGCACCCGAATCAACTTGAACTAGTGAGAAATTGATGAAGATTGAGATTAAAAGGTGGGTGTGGGGTGGTTCCTAGTCTATGGCGCCTATAGAGGCTATTAGGGTTTGTGTATCTTTTTTTTATATAAATAATACACTAGGGTTAAGATCATGGGCCAAGGTTTCGGGTTCTAAGAGTTATTATCTGTTAATTGAGCCCGTTAGTAATATCTAACTCCCGAGACTACTCCCGACAATAATAATCATACTAACTCGTATAAAACTATCGTTTTATCATTTCATAGCATGGTTATCATAGGTGCACATATCTCATAAAGTTTACGTAACTAATACGCAGTAGTTCACATAAGCATGTAATTCACATACACGTGTTATTCACATTCATCATCACTCAGTTGCTCATATAATCATGCATGCTTGACAAATCGCCAACGTTCGGGATACAGGACTCGTGTGTGTGTCAAGACAAAGACTTTCCTAATTATAACGTACGTTAATACCATCTAACATATGTTATTGTTCCATAACACATTCAAATGCCCTATTAACTAACCCTAGTTAAGTGTTTAGCCACATACGAACATGCAAGTTAACTAGAGTTCATGTAAAGTAGGAACCTGAAAATGCAGGGTGTCACAGGCATCCTCTTCCTTGCGCGCCTTCTCAGCTAGCTCTTCCCCAAGGCGATCTGACTATATAAAGTACTTGCGCAACTCACCAGCAGGGTCGTCAGTCTTCATGCAGGCTTCTAAAAGCTCAAACACTTCAAAGTTCAAGTGTTCATTGTAACACCCCAACCGATGGTGGAAACATCGAGGTGTCACGTAAGAATGATTGTTCAGTAGCACATGGTATTCAAGTTTTAATTGAAATATAATTAAAGTAAAATATCCAAAATTTGAAATACACAACAAAGTATTGAATGAAAATCTAGAACATCAAATAACCAATTAAAGCATAAATTTCAGTTATCTCCTCATGCTAGCTCTAGATTTCAAGCATCAGTATTTCCTGTTGAGTTTGGAAAAATGGGGGGGTCAACTAGAAGTTGGTGAGAATACATAAGCCATGTCAAGCAATTAAGTTTTAAAAGAATAAAAGTTTATCAATTCATACGTCTAATGTAAGTTTAAGTCTACATGAATAAACATGAAGTATAGTATGCACATAATCAAACCTCCGACAAGTTTAGGTCCATCCCGCATCCACGTTTCACCTTAATATAACGTTGGAATGATAACAATCACCCGCGCTCCCCATAAAAGATGGTCAACGAATCTAGGTGGGATTGTCAATCCAATAGATCTATCATTGAATATCGCCGGCTTGGCCACAGCTAATGATTATGTAAGTTTAAGTTTAAGTATAATAGTATTTGTCTAAGTCATGAGGCATTAAAGTTTACAACTAGACATGTATGTAGAATTGCTTAAGTATAATGTTTCAAGTATAAAGAATTGCATAAACAAGGTTACGTAAACTCACCTTAGCAAAGTGTTAAGTCTCGTGAAATAGAATAAGTGTAGTCCAACGTTGCCAAGTATTACCCTATGTTTAAGGTAATAAATAAGTCTAAGTCTTTCTAGTCTACAAGCATTTTCTAGGGTTCCTAATTTGGTGATAAGTATTTGTTTAATTATTAATTAAATAAATTGTTTAAAAAAAAGTTTGCATGTGCCAGGACTCGAACCCGAGTCCCTAGCTAGTTCGGTTTTAAAATTACAAGTCTAGACCAACTGGTGTAGACCCTGAGAACATTTATATTTGGTTTTTATTAATTTTAAGAGTTCTTTAGATTTAATCAAGTATAACAAAATAATAAAAAAAAGTGGGGAACCGGACTCGAACTCGCACCAAGCAGCCGTTCAAGGTTTTAACAGCAAGGGTATCACCAACTACTCTATAGGGCAGTTGGTGTTTTATTTCAGATTGTTTTGAATAAAAGTGATGACTGCATGTGTCATCTTCCCCAAATCATTAAGAACGAAACCCTAGCTTTCTAATCTTAACAATTCGTAACCAATAGCCCCTGAAACCTTGGGGCTATTTTTGGTGATAGGCCGAAGAACAAAACCAAACAAAATAATTGGACATACAGAGTGGTTAAAGCTACGAACGATTGGTCAAAAAGAATAGTCAATCGAAGCTTAATTGGCAGAATACACGATCTGTAAGGAGAAATTGGTTGTGGGGATTTGATTTTCGGCGAGTATAGCTCGTAGGGAAGGCCTCAATTTATAGTGTACCACACGTATTGAACGAATTTGGAAAGTTGACTCAAGACTTAATTGTAAACGCGTGATTAACAAATTTTTGGTACGTTTTGATGTTGATTGAGCGTGTAGCATACGCGAAATGGCCTATCAATCACAATTGCTTCCACAATTAGATCATGGGCGCCTGATTTCGAATTGAAATGAAGAAGTCAACTGTGTTTGACTTTCTGAGTTGACTTACCATGATAATTAAGGAGGTGTTAAGTTTAATTGTTCTTGGATAAAGACACAAGATGGCAACGTGGCTCAGTGGTTTGTGTTGTGTGTGAATCAGACCGGCCATGGGCGCGGGTTCGATTCCCGGCCCATGCATTCCAGTGTCCATGATCTCAATAGGTCTCTCGACAAAGTGCATAGTTTCATCGATTTGCACATCTTCAAGAGGGACATGGAGGTTCTCATCTGCTAAGCATTTTTTGAGATTCGAAACGTGGAAAATTGGGTGGACATTGCTTAGCTCAGGTGGAAGATCAAGTTTGTAAGCCATTTTTCCAATCCTGTCAAGCACTTTGAATGGGCCCACGTAACGAGGAGCTAGTTTTCCCTTTTTCCCGAAACGAATCACTCCCTTCCAAGGAGATAACTTAAGAAGTACAAAGTCCCCGACTTGAAATTCCAAGGGCTTACGACGTTTATCAGCATAATTCTTCTGTCGACTTCTAGCCTTGAGAAGATTATCCTAGATCAGTTGAATCTTATCTGTGGTTTCCTGGATTAGTTCAGGTCCAGTGATCTGGGCTTCACCAACCTCAGTCTAACAGACAGGTGAACGCCACTGATGACCATAGAGTGCCTCGAAAGGAGCCATGTTAATGCTGGCATGATAACTGTTGTTGTATGAAAACTCAACCAAAGGAAGATGAGAATCCCATGCGCCACCGAAATCAATGACACATGCCCTGAGCATATCCTTAAGTATCTGGATGGTCCGTTCAGTCTGGCCATCTGTTTGAGGGTGATAAGCAGTACTCAGGTTTAGCTTGGTACCCAAAGCGTCTTGTAAAGAATCCCAAAAGTGAGAGGTGAAACGACCATCACGATCAGAGATGATGTCCAAAGGTATTCCATGTCGACATACGATTTCACTCACGTACATCCTTGCCAACCTTTCCACAGAATATTTCTCACGAATTGGTAAGAAATGGGCTGACTTGGTTAAACGGTCAACGATTACCCAAATGCTGTCATAACCTTTGGGTGTACGAGGGAGTTTAGTGATGAAGTCCATTGCTATACTCTCCCATTTCCATACAGGAATTTCTGGTTGTTCAAGCATACCAGAAGGTCGTTGATGTTCAGCCTTGACCTTTGAACAAGTAAGACATTTTGCAACGAAAAGAGTGATATCTTTCTTCATACCAGGCCACCAATACGAATAACGAAGATCTTGGTACATTTTGTCAGCACCAGGATGGATGGAATAACGAGTCTTATGAGCCTCATTCATAAGGAAGGTACGAAGATCATCACGGTCAGGAATCCAAAGTTGATTAAGAAAATAGAGTAGACCATCAGGTTTGCTTTCAAGTTGGGTCTCAGCACCACAAGACATTTCATCGTACATGTTACCTTGGGTGACTGAGGTATGTTGAGCCTGAAGGATATGATCCTGAAGATCAGTACGAACCCTTGCACAATGAAGTTTGATGCACTCTTTGCGACTGAGTGCGTCTGCCACAACGTTCGCTTTACCAGGATGGTAGCGAATCTCGCAATCATAGTCGTTAAGTAACTCAACCCAACGTCGTTGCCTCATGTTAAGATTTTTCTGGTCGAAGACATGTTGGAGACTTTTGTGGTCTGTGAAAACCACACATTTGGTTCCATAAAGATAGTGTCTCCAAATCTTAAGAGCAAAGACGACTGAACCTAATTCAAGATCGTGGGTGGTATAATTCTTTTTGTGGATCTTGAGCTGTCTGGCCGCATAAGCAATAACCTTGCCTCGTTGCATGAGAACACAACCAAGACCTTCGTTCGATGCATCACAGTAAACCACGAAATCATCATTACCATAAGGTAGAGACAGAATAGGTGCTTCACAAAGTTTCTGTTTATGAGTCTCGAATGCTTCCTCTTGTTTTGGTCCTCACTCAAAAGGTTTACCCTTGTGAGTTAAGGTAGTGAGAGGAACAGCGATCTTTGAGAAGTTAGCAATGAATCGACGATAATAACCAGCCAAACCAAGAAAAGAACGGACTTCTGTTGGAGTTTTAGGAACACTCCAATTTTTGACAGCTTCGATCTTTGCAGGATCAACATGAATTTCGTTCTCATTGATGACGTGTCCCAAAAATTGAACTTCCTTAAGCCAAAATTCACATTTTGAGAACTTGGCATACAGTTGTTCTTTCTTTAGGAGGTCCAAGATTAAGTGAAGATGTTTTTCGTGATCGGATTTTGATTTGGAGTAAATCAAAATGTCGTCAATGAAGACGATCACGAATTTGTCAAGGTAGGGTTTACAAACCCGATTCATTAGTTCCATAAACACTGCGGGAGCGTTGGTCAATCCAAATGGCATGACCATGAATTCGTAATGACCATAACGTGTACGAAAGCCTGTCTTGGGAATGTCTTTTTCGTGAACTCTAAGTTGATGATAACTAGAACGAAGATCAATCTTCGAGAAGTGGGTTGCTCCTTAAAGTTGATCGAAAAGATCGTCAATCCTAGGTAAGGGATAACGATTCTTGATGGTGAGTTTGTTAAGTTCACGATAAACGATACACATCCTGAGGGATCCATCTTTCTTCTTGACGAATAACACAGGGGCTCCCCATGGAGAAGAACTGGGGCGAATGAAACCTTTATCAGAGAGTTCCTGCAGTTGACTGGCAAGTTCTTGTATCTCAGAGGGTGCAAGACGATAAGGAGCTTTTGGCAATTGAATTTGCACCAGGAACAAGATCGATTCTAAATTCAACTTGACGAGTAGGAGGTAAACCAGGTAAATCCTCTGGAAAGACTTCGGGATAATCTCGAATGATTGGAATATCTTGGATACTCTTGTCCTTGTCTTTCTTTTCTATCACGTTAGCCAAGAAAGCATTATACCCCTTTCATAAGAATTTTTGAGCAGTCGTGCAAGACATGAGTTTAAGTTCACCACAAGGTTTCTCACCATAGATCTTCAAAATGTCACCAGATTCAAGAGGAATGCGAATAACTTTCTCAAAGCATAAGATTTCAGCACGATGGGTTGACAACCAATCCATGCCTACTATGACATCGAAGCTTCCAAGATGCATAGGAATGAGGTCGATAGGGAAAGTATGGTCATCAAGATTTAACACGCAGTTACGTATAACAGAATCGATTGAGATAGACTTCCCATTAGCTACTTCTACTACTAGGGGTTCCTCTAGATCAGTTTGGGGCATGTTAAGTAAGGGTTCAAATTTATGTGACACAAATGACTTATCAGCACCCGAATCAAATAGTATAGAAGCATAGTGGTTATTAACAAGAAACGTACCATTAACCACTTCGTTGTTGTTGCGGGCATGATTAGCATTGATGTTGTACGCATGTCCACGCGCACCTTGGTTTTGATTCTGGTTACGGTTTTGGTTTTGGTTTTGGTTCTGGTTTCCAAGCTTAGGACAAGCATCCCTATAATGTTCCGTACTACCACACTCATAGCACTGGCCATGGGCTGGCCTACCATTTTGAGCATTTGGAGCTGGATTATTCCTGGCAGGGTTGTTTTGAGTGGCAGGGGCTTGGCAAGTATTAACAAAGTGCCCATATCGCTTACAATTATTACATTGGCGACATGGTCTGTTAGCATCATGGTGATATTGGCAAGTGTTACAAAGAGGGTGGTTCCCAACATCGGGTTTCTTGGCTGGAGTTTGCACTGCGGGTGGGGTGGTAGCAACCATGTAGTTCTTAGCCCTGCGCTTCCTGTTGGTTGAGGTCTCAGGCTTAACCTTAATAGCAGGCTGAGGAGTATCCTTTGCAGCAGCCTTCTTGGTGTTCTTGCGAAAAAGGGTACCATTTTTCACATGATTATCGGTCAGAGTAGCCGCAAGGCGTTTAGCTTCCTCAAGAGTGGTAGGTTTTCTTCCCCACACAGTATCCTGAATCTGCATGGGTAGGCCTCCAATGTACTTCTCGATAGCAATGGGGAGAGGTGTGACCTTGTGAGGTAACAGTAGACTTAACTCATGAAAACGAGTGTTGTAGGCCAACTTTTCCCCGCTGTCTTGGGTCAGAACATGGAACTCATCCTCTAACTTTTTAATTTCGTTACGAGGACAAAACTCTGCCATCATAACTTCTTTAACTTGTTCCCAAGTCATAGCAAGCGCGACTTCAGCTCCGCGGGTCCTTTTCTCCTCATTCCACCATGTGAGTGCGTGCTTGTGGAGGACACTCATAGCATAGCGAACCTTGAGGTTATTGGGAAACTCACTATTAATGAAGGTATTCTCGATACCCTCGAACCACTGAAGGAGACCAGTAGCTCCTTCGTCCCCGCTAAACTTAGGAGGATTGCAAGTATTGAAGTGTTTAAGGGTGTAGACTGGGTGACCATTCCCGTTTCCATTCCCATTCCCATTGTTATTCCCATTGCCATTTCCATTTCCATTGCTGTTTCCATTCATTTGGATGACTTGAGCCACCAAGTTAGGAACTAGAGTTGCTATTTGTTGCGCCATTTGCTGGGAAATGATCGCAGCCAGTTGGACATCACCACCATTGTTGTTATTGTTATTGTTATTCTTGTTGTTGTGGTTGTGGTTGTTGTTGTTGCTGCTCCCTTCCTCATGATCGTTGCCACTATTAAGGCGAGTGCTGCGACGAGGAGGCATGATCTGTAAGAGACACAATGAAGGTTCAATGAGACATGGGATGAATGAAGGATAATGAGGTAATATAAGGAATGTAATCATTTATCCATTAATTAAAACGAATAAATGAAAACGTTGACTTATCAAAGATTCTAGATTCTAATAACATATTGAAGACATGATTTAGCCTATAAGTGAACACTCATCCCGAGAATTCCCAGGTAGGCATCCGGGTCCCTCGTCTGATTGGGATATATGCGCAATGCCAGTCCTAGACAGAAAACTCAGAATACAGGTGTTCACCCTTCCAGATTGCACGTGTTCGTTATTAAAATCTTGAACTTCGACGAGATCTCAAGGTGGTTCAGGCTAAACCTGAGGATTTTGTCCTATTAATCTAAAGGTGGATCAGGATTGCAGCAGACGAACAAGAGTAGTCAACTTGTAAAGGCTTAGGGTTGTATAGGGTGTAGGATAGGGGTAAGAATAAGGAAGCAATTAGGGTTACAAGTAAGAGAGGCAAGTACAGTTTTAAATCCCTAAGGTTATAGTCTAGATTATTTTTTTCTAATAACCTAATTCCCTATAACCAAGGCTCTAATACCAATCTGTAACACCCCAACTGATGGTGGAAACATCGAGGTGTCACATAAGAATGATTGTTCAGTAGCACATGGTATTCAAGTTTTAATTGAAATGTAATTAAAGTAAAATATCCAAAATTTGAAATACATAACAAAGTCTTGAATGAAAATCTAGAACATCAAATAACTAATTAAAGCATAAACTTCAGTTATCTCCTCATGCTAGCTCTAGACTTCAAGCATCAGTATTTCCTGTTGAGTTTGGAAAAATAGGGGGGGTCAACAAGAAGTTGGTGAGAATACATAAGCCATGTCAAGCAATTAAGTTTTAAAAGAATAAAAGTTTAGCAATTCATACGTCTAATGTAAGTTTAAGTCTACATGAATAAAAATGAAGTATAGTATGCACATAATCAAACCTCCGACAAGTTTAGGTCCATCCCGCATCCACGGTTCACCTTAATATAACGTTGGAACGATAACAATCACCCGCGCTCCCCATAAAAGATGGTCAACGAATCTTGGTGGGATTGTCAATCCAATAGATCTATCATTGAATATCGCCGGCTTGGCCACAGCTAATGATTATGTAAGTTTAAGTTTAAGTCTAATAGTATTTGTCTAAGCCATGAGGCATTAAAGTTTACAACTAGACATGTATGTAGAATTGCTTAAGTATAAAGTTTCAAGTATAAAGAATTGCATAAACAAGGTTACGTAAACTCACCTTAGCAAAGTGTTAAGTCTCGTGAAATAGAATAAGTGTAGTCCAACGTTGCCAAGTATTACCCTATGTTTAAGGTAATAAATAAGTCTAAGTCTTTCTAGTCTACAAGCATTTTCTAGGGTTCCTAATTTGGTGATAAGTATTTGTTTAATTATTAATTAAATAAATTGTTTAATAAATAAAAGAAATTCGGAAAATAAATAAATAAAAGTCTTATTGTAGGTATTTGATTAAGGATGGTCATATTGTAAGGTTTTAAGTATGAAAATAATTTTTATAAAATTATTTTCTCAAAAATTGAATACTTAGTCTATTTATTTCTATTTGTCGAAATATAATTTAAATATCTAAAAACATTAAAATTAAATAATTTTCAAATTAAAATTTGTATTTCTGTTTTAAATGGATAGAAATAGTTTATGTAAAATTTTTGTATAAAAATATTGAAAAATGAATTTGTTATGATTTATTTAAGATTAAAAATAATAAAAATTAACTAAAATATAAAATAATGGTTTTTCTAAATTAAAAATCATTTCTGAAATATTGATTGTTTTATAAGTTTAGGATAATTTTTGTGGAATTTTATAAACTCGTTTAGACATTTTTATAGAATTTTTGATTTATTAATGAATAAACTTGTAATATATTTTATTTATATTAAATAAATTATTTTTGTAAAACCAAAAATTGGGTAATAAAGTTTAACATTTGAATAACATAAAATAAATTTTATAGAATTTATAAATCCTTTTTGGTATTTTAAAACTATTTTAAAAGGCTAATTGGTTAAATATATAAATAATAGGTTAAAAAAAAGTTTGCATGTGCCAGGACTCGAACCCAAGTCCCTGGCCGGTTCAGTTTTAAAATCACAAGTCTAGACCAACTGGTCTAGACCCTGAGAACGTTTATATTTGGTTTTTATTAATTTTAAGAGTTCTTTAGATTTAATCAAGTATAACAAAATAATAAAAAAAAAAAGTGGGGAACCGGACTCGAACTCGCACCAAGCAACGGTTCAAGGTTTTAACAGCAAGGGTATCACCAACTGCTCTATAGGGCAGTTGGTGTTTTATTTCAGATTGTTTTGAATAAAAGTGATGACTGCGTGTGTCATCTTCCCCAAATCATTAAGAACGAAACCCTAGCTTTCTAATCTTAACAATTCGTAACCAATAGCCCCTGAAACCTTGGGGCTATTTTTGGTGATAGGCCGAAGAACAAAACCAAACAAAATAATTGGACTTACAGAGTGGTTAAAGCTACGAACGATTGGTCAAAAAGAATAGTCAACGGAAGATTAATTCGCAGAATACACGATCTGTAAGGAGAAATTGGTTGTGGGGATTTGATTTTCGGCGAGTATAGCTCGTAGGGAAGGCCTCAATTTATAGTGTAGCACACGTATTGAACGAATTTGGAAAGTTGACTCAAGACTTAATTATAAACGCGTGATTAACAAATTTTTGGTAAGTTTTGTTGTTGATTGAGCGTGTAGCATACGCGAAATGGCCTGTCAATCACAATTGCTTCCACAATTAGATCATGGGCGCCTGATTTCGAATTTAAATAAAGAAGTCAACTGTGTTTGACTTTCTGAGTTGACTTACCATGATAATTAAGGAGGTGTTAAGTTTAATTGTTCTTTTATAAAGACACAAGATGGCAACGTGGCTCAGTGGTTTGTGTTGTGTGTGAATCAGACCGGCCATGGGCGCGGGTTCGATTCCCGGCCCATGCATTTATTTTTTGGCAATTATTTCACAATTTTTATATTAATGTATTTTTATAGTATGGTTATATGAGTCCAAAAGTGTCACAAAATATTTTTTTTAGAACGTACGGTAAGGATATAATGCGACATTTTTATTAATCGAAGTCTAAAAAGTACATGAAAATAATACGAAATGTTACATTCATAATCATCATTGGCCTTCAACAGCTCGCTATCATACGACTCGTTCTCATATGGCCCGGCCTCTTTCTTTTTACCATCCGCATGATGGCAAAAACCTTTTCAAAAACCTAGCTTCAAACCTTGCTTCACGGAGGTACTTGAAATGCGGGCAATCACTTCCGTCAGCTTGGGATCATTCTAGACACGCTTAAAAATCTGCAAGTTTAGAATACTATATAAATTCAAGGAACAAGGCATAATTATTCATAAAAGAAGAAATTCTAACTTACTCCAGCAGCACCATTGCTCATCAACCAAGCGATCCTCTCATTTGCCGCAACGGCTATATCAGTAGCTTCTTCAAACGAACTCTGAACTTTATCCAACTCCAGCTTGGCCTGAGAACAAGAAGACTCCGCCAAGCGGCAGACCATGCCTTAGAAGCTTCAGCCTTATCCTTCTTCACCCTGTTCACCTCCTCCACAGCATCGTGAGCCACCTTCTTATGATGCTCAATCTCTGACCGGGTCTCATAACGGGCGTGTTGGAACTCTTCTTCACGCCTCAACAAGCTGGCTTCCGAATCTTTCAAATTCTGGTAATCCCGCATGAATTCGTTTTCACGCCGGATAAGAGAACCAAGGCCACTCATACCCAACGACAGATTCATAGCCATATCAATAAACAGGGACCGCCGATCCACACTGTCTTGATAATCACGCTCGGTAGGGGGAACAGACAACATAACAAACTCTTGCACATCAAGCGCATTTGTGAACCGGGTAATATCCAAAATGTCCCAGCGCGGCTGGTATGGCCTTGGCAGATCAGTTTCACGCGAAGCGTACCTTCCCCGCCAGTGACCAGATTGGCCGGACTTCCCATCACCGCCTGAAGGGGTCTCCTTATATACCACTGTGGAGTCTACCACGGTGCGCACAAAGGAGGAGGGGTTTCCCTTCATAACCTCATCCTCTTTCTCCTTCTCACGGGCAACTTTAGATCCTTGCGAAGAGCTCGGTTCTTGCTGTCGCTCTGATGACACAACAGGATGTTCAATACTCAGATTGGGGGTTGCGGACTCATCTACCTTCTTACCCGCAGCCTTCTCAGTAGCAACAGCCGAATCCTCTGGGATTGGCTCAACTTGTGGCATCACATCTTCATCCACTACACCCTCATATACATTCAGGGTAGTTACATTTTTCGACGGATCCTCAGCCATGCTAATATCCTCAACAATGGGACGGGTACATCTATGAAGTAACTTCTTCAACATCAACTACAGCTTTTCTGCGGAGCTGAATACCCGCACCTGCCACGAAGAACGCGCAAAATCAGTATGCAAGATGCGTACCTAACTGCGCTTCCTTCGCGCACACAAGAAATTTATCAACAATAAAGGAAGGAAGCATGGTTCATAACCTGTTCTCGCGTATTGCTTCGGAGAATTAATAAGATTAGGGAACAGAAAGTTCGAGCTAATCCTCTCCGACCGCTGGGCACCTTCAACAGCCGGAGCATACAACACCTTTGCTTCACCCCTCTTAGCAAAAAAAACTTAAACAGAGACACACCTGGAAGTAATAGCGCAACATAAATCCAAGTATATGAAACAATATAAACAAAAGTCAGAGATAAAACCATAACTTTCTGGAGGATTCAGATCATGTCCTTCCGGAAAGATAAGACTGAGGCCCAACAAACTTAACACACTTTCTGGACAATCGTCTATCATCAACGGAGTAGCATTATCGCAAAGTGACTTATACCAAGCCTGCTCTTTGTACCCCCGCCATTGGGGGAAATTCAGCAATTTTCTCTTTTAAACCGACCATCATCCATTGAAAAGCAGCAGGGATAACACCACGGTGGACATAGAAAAACTTATCCTTCCACTCATACATGGATTTAAAATTTTCTGATTTTAGTTGTTTCACCTTCCGGCGAATACCTAAGCTATACCAACCACTACCGCCACGGGCAGCCTCAAGAACATAAAAAACATTTAGCCTCTCGAAAGTAGGTTGAATATCCAAAGCCCTGCAGGTAGCCTCAAAGTGAATTAAACGACACCATCCATAAGGGGTCAATTGTGTCGGATGAATACCTTACGTCAGCAAGGCATCCACTACAAACTTAGTGGCCGGAAGACGAAAGCAACACTTAATAAACACCGCTGCATACAAAGTTATCTTACCAGGTGGTGCTTGTAAAGCACTTTCCCTTCGACCGGAAGCTCCGGCTCCCATTTAGACAGAATGCCATATTGATCAAGGAAGCTTAAATACGACGCTTTATCCCACTTAATAGTGGTGGCTTCCATACTTTTTGATGATTCTTTCCCAAGACTGGGACGTCTTGTGAATCTTGAGACATGGTTGAAAGACAGAATGAAGAATAGGGGAAGATACGTTAGAGAGAAATTTCAAATTTGAAACGATTTGAAATGGAAAAGGCATGATTAAAAATCAATATATAGGCTTGGTAATTAATACAGCTGACGTCATGGTCAGTGGGCTAGCCAGAGCTTTTTGTACATGAGTTTAATAGGAAACTAACACGTGTACATATGAAGACAAACAGACACCGTACGCGCCTCAGGCGCCCACTCGCCTGACAAACCGCCGATCAACGTGCCTGCACACGTCTCAACTCTCACTAGTCACGTCCAGCCCACTCGCCATAATGACCACACGTTGTAGAGTTCATGGGGAGCTGACAACTGTCCATAACAAAATACTGACGTGTCTTACGCCTGCGGAGCTTTGACATAAAATAATACCATCCGTTCTCCGCAAGACACTTCCGCAACGCAAGAATCTTTCATCAGACACTTATGCGCAATTTAACATCACAAAACAGGCCTTCATCAAAAACACACATCTTATAAGTCCAGCATCCCTCCCATCTCATCATAACTTCTTAGATAAGAGACACACTGGACTGGGGGGACTTGATGGGATTGGGTACTGAATACACTACCCCGCATACCCAAACCTGGAATAACATCACCACGCAATGTAAGGCTCATGCGCAAGAAGTGATCAACACACAATAATGACCGGTCAATGGTCAAGTCTCGGTCAAGGCGAAAGTCATGCATGGTCAAACGCCATGTGTCACACCCTCAAATTTCCACGTGCGGGGTTTTACCGCGAGGCGCGTGACACACCAGG
The DNA here is from genome assembly GCA_028751855.1 of Ambrosia trifida. Taxonomy (NCBI): domain Eukaryota; kingdom Viridiplantae; phylum Streptophyta; class Magnoliopsida; order Asterales; family Asteraceae; genus Ambrosia; species Ambrosia trifida. Next base: position 59,870,164 of record CM054131.1, read on the forward strand.
ATCCAAGTCAACGGTCACAATAAACAACACTATATGATACGTAAAAATGACATAATCAAACCATTAAGTTTTCATAACTGATCCAACGCTGCGGAAGCGTAAAACTTTATTACAACGTGAAATCAAAAGTACGAAAGTCTAAAAATACTAAATGAGATGCACATGAATCCTAGACGCCGTGAGACTCCGTGCGCCTACCAACAGCTGCTACTTTAGCGACCTGAGACAAACATGCTAAATACGTCAGCAAATAATGCTGGTGAGTTCACAGGTTTTTAAATGAATACCGACTCCAAATGTATACCAACTGCAAGTGACAATCGACTCCAACTGAATACTCATAATCAATCCAGACCACATGCATGCAAAATATATGAATACCTGTTACTACTGCGATTGGAAAACCATTACTGGACTCGAATACTGTGAATACTGAATACGTGCCCGAATGAATACTGAATACTGAATACTGAATACTGAATACTGAATACTGAATACTGAATACCTAAGAGACAATATGCACCCGCCCGGCCCTCCAAGCCGTCGAGTGGGGCGGGTCAAGCCCAAATAGCGCTATCCACATTTCCCCCGTTGTGCAACCTCGCACATTCATGGTTTCCCCCGGGACTTCCAAAGATCGCATAGTAATATAATGAATACTCTAAAACATAATGAATACGTGAAAACATAATGAATACTCCAAACCCAACGAATTCATGAATACCAAAACGTAGTTGACACATCTTTTATGAAAACATAGTTGAAACGCCTTTTATGAAAACATAGTTGACACATGTTTAAAGGACACAGCATGTTTTCTCCCCCGAAAATGTAAAACCAGTAAAAGAGTGGGGCCGTGAAACTCACCTTATTGTGCGTCTTCCGATAACTAGAATTCCAACACGTGTATGATAATCCCAACTAATGACAACCTACCAACGAGTTTACATAAGTGTGATGACTACTAACCCGAAGGCTAACAAGTCCCCGATTGTCCAGATCATAACCAAGTATGTTTTAAAACGTGTTTAAATGTTTAACCGACACACTAGACCGACCCGATATCCCGTTGGTGACCCATTACCCTAACTAATCAAGTACACATAGATTACACGCAAGGTTCAAGCATAAAACACTTAGTTCGTATCAAAAATCTCATTTTTGTTAACGTAGGGTCGAATGTGGCTTTAAGTGGTCGAAGGTGACTTGAACTGGTCGAAGGTGGGTTCAAACTTCCACCTTCGCCCCTTTTCTTCCACCTTCGCCCCTTTTCTTCCACCTTCGCCCCCCCCAGTTCCAGGTTCGACCCTGCTGTGTTGTTTACTCAAAAACGCGTCCAAAAACATCCGAAAACATCACGAAACATCATGAGTTACAGCAGTCAAGCATCATTATCATATTCCTACGAAACCCTACCAATTTTACCCCAAAATTTATCCGTTTTACAAGTTTCCTAAAATAGCAAATTATGGAGATGTCACATCGTCATGCATGCAAATATTACCCAATTAGGAAACTTTCTGAAATCGATTAATAATCAGTTTATCATACTCGGATTATCATGAACAAGAAACCCCTATCATAACCTTATCATAATCATCCCAAAAACAACCCTAAATCTAACTAAAAACTCCTTTAATCATCAAAACACCATCAATAATCAAAGGTAACACGTTTCAATCATAACCCATCATTAATAACAGCCCTAGGTTGTTGTTATCTCATCCATATAACAAATAATCATCAAACAATGCTTAATACCACATAAACACATGTTAAATTGTATGAAAACTCATTGTTTATGAATAGGTTTTATTTAGAAAGATATTAGGAAGGTTTTTACCCATAAAACATGTTGATATCAGATCTGGACCCTTGGGGTTTAGATTAAAACAAGTCAAAATTGTTTAAAAAGGATTTGTAATGAAGAACACACCTTAGATTTTCACTTGTAATGATTTAGAGAGTTAGGTTATGAAAAACAAGCTCAAAAACTCCTTCCCCAATGATAATAGCTGATAGAGAGTGTTTGGAGGAGTTTAGGGTTTGTGAAATGGTGAAAAATGGCTAAGGATGGTATTTATACTGTCTGCACGTTCGCCCAGTTTAAGTGGTCGAATGTGGAATTTTTCCACGTTCGCCCCTTTTTAGTGGTCGAATGTGGAACTTTTCCACATTCGCCCACTTTGTTTCCACGTTCGCCCCTTTTTAGTGGTCGAAGGTGGAACTTTTCCACATTCGCCCACTTTGTTTCCACGTTCGCCCATTTTTCAAACCCCTTTTCCACATTCGCCCAAAAGTTCCACATTCAGGTCATCAGCACATTTTTAACACATGTTAACAGCACTTTTAACACATGTTAACCTTTTTCCAGTTTGTCGTGTTTAACGCATTCTAACACATCTTAACACATAAGCATGCATCCATAGTCTATACTTAGCATGTTTAGGCACGTATAATCATTCGTACATCATTTAAGCAAGTATAAGCATACAATCCACCACACGACCCATAATCTACACATATACTTAATTAACTCATGTAATGTCACCAACGACGGAACCCGGTACTAATGTATTCCCAAAACGACTCCCAATGATCCTCCAGATCATTGAACCCTGGACAATCCTAATTTGACCCGACTCAACTAACCCAGTTATGTTTGTTTATAAACGTTTCTCGCTAATGTAGACTTATGTGTTCATAAAGTGTTGACTCAAACATGCCGGGTGTCACATCATCCCCCAGTTGAAAGAATTTTCGTCCCGAAAATTTCCCGAAGTCAAAGAGAACGAAGCGATAAAAAGAAAAATTTTCCCGGTCGTCACATCATCCCCCTGTTGAAAGGAATCTCGCCCCGAGATTCACTCTTCGACAGTAATGAGTGTCGACCTAACCCAAGTAACGTTTCCCAGAACACAAACGAAATGATAACCACGAACGAGAGATGATATCAACGAATACTCTGTGCCGGGGAACCGCCCTCCCCAAAGTGAATAGAAAACAATGAATACCCCTGATCGAAGGCCTACTAGAGACTACTATGATCGGTATAAATGACACACCGGTACCGTCCAAGTAACATCTCCAAAGGACCCACATCAGACTCATGAATGCAAAATGATGACCAATTACCAAACTGAATGCACACAATGAATACGAATTGCCAAACAATGCGAACGAGAATGAATACGAGCATAACGAGAATCAAGAAAAGAATACTCACCAGTAAAAGTGTCAGGATCCTCCTGGTTCTCCCTAGCGCCAATGACGTAGACATGACCACGAGTAGTTTGACCGCCGCCTTCATTCCCAGCACCACCTGCAGTCCCTTGGTTCAGCTTAGGACAATCCCGCTTGAAGTGTCCATTATCCCCACAGTGATAACATCCCTGCCTCCCCTGAGGAGCAGTAGCAGTGGTAGTAGTAGTGGCCTGTGCCGGTTGTAGCTGAAGAGTAGTCCTACAGTCCTTAGCATGATGACCAAAACGCTGACACCGTCGACAGCGAAACTTCTCACAATCACCCGTATGATGAAACCCACACTCACCACACTTCGGGAGCTTCCCAGTATATCCCCCAGACCTCTGCCCAGATGATGCTCCCACAACTTCTTGCTTCTTTGTCTGCGGCTGGGACGACCCAGCGCTCTTTCCAGCACTCTCCCACTTTCTCTTGTTGTCCGCAGGGGCTTTCACAGCAGCACCCCTCGGAGGTAGAACGCCCTCCGCAACCTTCATGTTGGTCAGCTTGTGGGCTGCCCGAACAGTGGCCAACATAGTAGTGTGATCAGCAGCAGCAACAAGTCCAGCAATCTCCGGCACTAACCCAGCAACGTAGTGCTCAATCCTCCGGTACTCCGGTGTAGCCAAACCGGGGCACATCACAGCCAACTCGTTGTGCCTAGCAGTAAACTCCTCGATCTCCGACCCAACCATCTTCAGATTCCAGAACTCATGCTCCAACTTCATAATCTCGTCTCTTGGGCAATACTCTGCCCTCAACATCTGAACAAACTCGGACCACGGCATAGCATTGGCCTCACCCAGACCAAGGTTCGCAGTGGTGGAGTTCCACCAGGTCAACGCATGTCCCTCCAGTGTAGCAGAAGCATACTTGACGCGATCAGCGTCGGGACAGTTACACATAGCAAACACCGACTCAATCTTCTCCAACCACCTAAGTAGTCCCACCGCTCCTTCAGTCCCATTGAAGAAATGGGGCTTACAGTCCATGAACTTCTTGTACGTGCACCCAGTCTGCATCTGATTAGTATTTCCCAGGGTCTGCTGAGCAGCCTGGAAAGCAGCCAACGCAACGTTCAACTGTTGTTGCAACATGTGCTCCAACTCCGCCTGAGTCATGGTGATGTTCCCACCACCTCGTCCACCGCCATTGCGACCCCCGCCGCCACCACGGCGTCCACCAGCACGTCCACCAGCGCGACCAGACATGTTCTGCCAAACATGAGACAAGATACGCAAAATCACCAACAGATCGAGCTACAAGTGACCAAACGAATTCAGAACATGGTTCCAGCATGACCATTAGTCCGAACACGAAGTCCACCAAGATTTTCATGCATTTCGATTTATGATTTCGTGTGCACCCGAAATAACAAATCGCTCTACATGGTCCTCTAGGCGTGCTCCTAGCTAGAACTTCAAATCACCCGATACCCACATTCCTAAAAGAAACTGTTATCGCACGAAGATCCCAAAGTGAACAGTCACTCAGGAGTGTACTATGACAAGTACTAGTGCATGATAGTGTGTGTGTGTAGGCAAGTATGTACATTAGAGCATAGAGGGGAGATATCCAAAACCCGGAAAGATCTCAAGAATGCGCCGAAGGCACCCCAATGTACACCACTGCCAAGTATAAGCGATAAGCCCCTTCATCTTCAAACCCGAAGAAGAAGATAGAACCAAGGTAGGGGTAACAAAAGATAGATAATGTGATACTGTGTGATGAGGACACTGACACCCCGACAAGATTAGTATGTTTACCAAATGACACGACTCGTAACTATGTGTGACCGTCTAACGTGTGTGATACTCGGCTATAGACTAGACTCTACATGCAGTCCTAGTTCACTATAACCATTGGCTCTGATACCAATCTGTCACACCCTCAAATTTCCACGTGCGGGGTTTTACCGCGAGGCGCGTGACACACCAGGATCCAAGTCAACGGTCACAATAAACAACACTATATGATACGTAAAAATGACATAATCAAACCATTAAGTTTTCATAACTGATCCAACGCTGCGGAAGCGTAAAACTTTATTACAACGTGAAATCAAAAGTACGAAAGTCTAAAAATACTAAATGAGATGCACATGAATCCTAGACGCCGTGAGACTCCGTGCGCCTACCAACAGCTGCTACTTTAGCGACCTGAGACAAACATGCTAAATACGTCAGCAAATAATGCTGGTGAGTTCACAGGTTTTTAAATGAATACCGACTCCAAATGTATACCAACTGCAAGTGACAATCGACTCCAACTGAATACTCATAATCAATCCAGACCACATGCATGCAAAATATATGAATACCTGTTACTACTGCGATTGGAAAACCATTACTGGACTCGAATACTGTGAATACTGAATACGTGCCCGAATGAATACTGAATACTGAATACTGAATACTGAATACTGAATACTGAATACTGAATACCTAAGAGACAATATGCACCCGCCCGGCCCTCCAAGCCGTCGAGTGGGGCGGGTCAAGCCCAAATAGCGCTATCCACATTTCCCCCGTTGTGCAACCTCGCACATTCATGGTTTCCCCCGGGACTTCCAAAGATCGCATAGTAATATAATGAATACTCTAAAACATAATGAATACGTGAAAACATAATGAATACTCCAAACCCAACGAATTCATGAATACCAAAACGTAGTTGACACATCTTTTATGAAAACATAGTTGAAACGCCTTTTATGAAAACATAGTTGACACATGTTTAAAGGACACAGCATGTTTTCTCCCCCGAAAATGTAAAACCAGTAAAAGAGTGGGGCCGTGAAACTCACCTTATTGTGCGTCTTCCGATAACTAGAATTCCAACACGTGTATGATAATCCCAACTAATGACAACCTACCAACGAGTTTACATAAGTGTGATGACTACTAACCCGAAGGCTAACAAGTCCCCGATTGTCCAGATCATAACCAAGTATGTTTTAAAACGTGTTTAAATGTTTAACCGACACACTAGACCGACCCGATATCCCGTTGGTGACCCATTACCCTAACTAATCAAGTACACATAGATTACACGCAAGGTTCAAGCATAAAACACTTAGTTCGTATCAAAAATCTCATTTTTGTTAACGTAGGGTCGAATGTGGCTTTAAGTGGTCGAAGGTGACTTGAACTGGTCGAAGGTGGGTTCAAACTTCCACCTTCGCCCCTTTTCTTCCACCTTCGCCCCTTTTCTTCCACCTTCGCCCCCCCCCAGTTCCAGGTTCGACCCTGCTGTGTTGTTTACTCAAAAACGCGTCCAAAAACATCCGAAAACATCACGAAACATCATGAGTTACAGCAGTCAAGCATCATTATCATATTCCTACGAAACCCTACCAATTTTACCCCAAAATTTATCCGTTTTACAAGTTTCCTAAAATAGCAAATTATGGAGATGTCACATCGTCATGCATGCAAATATTACCCAATTAGGAAACTTTCTGAAATCGATTAATAATCAGTTTATCATACTCGGATTATCATGAACAAGAAACCCCTATCATAACCTTATCATAATCATCCCAAAAACAACCCTAAATCTAACTAAAAACTCCTTTAATCATCAAAACACCATCAATAATCAAAGGTAACACGTTTCAATCATAACCCATCATTAATAACAGCCCTAGGTTGTTGTTATCTCATCCATATAACAAATAATCATCAAACAATGCTTAATACCACATAAACACATGTTAAATTGTATGAAAACTCATTGTTTATGAATAGGTTTTATTTAGAAAGATATTAGGAAGGTTTTTACCCATAAAACATGTTGATATCAGATCTGGACCCTTGGGGTTTAGATTAAAACAAGTCAAAATTGTTTAAAAAGGATTTGTAATGAAGAACACACCTTAGATTTTCACTTGTAATGATTTAGAGAGTTAGGTTATGAAAAACAAGCTCAAAAACTCCTTCCCCAATGATAATAGCTGATAGAGAGTGTTTGGAGGCGTTTAGGGTTTGTGAAATGGTGAAAAATGGCTAAGGATGGTATTTATACTGTCTGCACGTTCGCCCAGTTTAAGTGGTCGAATGTGGAATTTTTCCACGTTCGCCCCTTTTTAGTGGTCGAATGTGGAACTTTTCCACATTCGCCCACTTTGTTTCCACGTTCGCCCCTTTTTAGTGGTCGAAGGTGGAACTTTTCCACATTCGCCCACTTTGTTTCCACGTTCGCCCATTTTTCAAACCCCTTTTCCACATTCGCCCAAAAGTTCCACATTCAGGTCATCAGCACATTTTTAACACATGTTAACAGCACTTTTAACACATGTTAACCTTTTTCCAGTTTGTCGTGTTTAACGCATTCTAACACATCTTAACACATAAGCATGCATCCATAGTCTATACTTAGCATGTTTAGGCACGTATAATCATTCGTACATCATTTAAGCAAGTATAAGCATACAATCCACCACACGACCCATAATCTACACATATACTTAATTAACTCATGTAATGTCGCCAACGACGGAACCCGGTACTAATGTATTCCCAAAACGACTCCCAATGATCCTCCAGATCATTGAACCCTGGACAATCCTAATTTGACCCGACTCAACTAACCCAGTTAAGTTTGTTTATAAACGTTTCTCGCTAATGTAGACTTATGTGTTCATAAAGTGTTGACTCAAACATGCCGGGTGTCACACCATGCATGAATCAAGTCTACAAGCATGTTGACCAACCATTAAAGGCGGTAGACGATTCCACTATTCCCATTAATTAAGCTTTCCATATATCACCTTACTAACTTAATTAAGGGTGATGGAGACAACCTAACCACGGTTAGGACTTGGGTAATGGTGGCATACGGACTCTTCTATAAAAGGGGTCACACCCCCAATAGGAGAGGACACTTTCTGCTAACCCGGAGATCTATCACACTTGATAGTATCCCCATTCACCCCGTTTTTGCTATAAACTGCTACTTTGTGTAGTCGTCTCCACACCCACAAACTCACCCTTGTTTGCAAGTTCTTTCATCCATAGCTGCTAGTGAAGGATCAACCCTGTGGACACTCATAATCTTATCATCCCTAACCGGTGGTAAGACTATTTGTTTCTTCAGCTACAGTGCATTTATGTAAACTATGTATCATACAAATGAGCGAAATCAATCCTGTGACTGTATAAATGTACCAAAATGAACGGCGGTTTACTTATCCAAAAAAATGGATAATAACTTAACAATGACCATGGATTCTCCGATGAAAAAGGGGGAGAATCACCTAGGTGGGTTGTCAATCCAATAGCGCTATACAATGTTAAGGTCGGATTATACATGGTTTATGATTTCACTAAGTACAAATGTATTCTACATGTAATGTCTAAGCATAAAGCACATATGTAAGCAAATGCACAATGTACTAGAATTGTATTGTAAAAATGTGAACTTGCATTTGTATTTTGTATAAGTGTACATGTAACACCCCAAAAGTGAATAAAGACAAAAAGGGGTTAGGAAATACTCATATTCGCCAAATAACTAGATGACTAAGCGAGCGTGAAAATGCGAGCAATCCAAAGACTCAACAACGAAACTAGTCCAATTTAGAAGAAAAGAAACCGAATAAGAAAAATATCCAGCTTCCAATTCGCCAATTACGAGAGCTTATAATCAAAGCTTCAAATGTAGAAGTAATATACTATAGAAGAAAGGTATGAGGGAGAGTTTAATCGAATTGAAACAATCGATTTAGAGGTGCAAAGTGTAATGGGTCATAGGTGGGTTTTTATACTAGTTTTGGATTCAATTAGGCTTTAAAATTGATCAACACAATAAAGTAAGGTTTTAAGATAAATTGACTATTTGACTAGGACTTTGACTAGGATTTTGACTGAGACTTTGACTATTTGACTGTCTCAGCGGACCGCGAGGGCAAAAAAAAATATTTTTTCTAATTTAATCAATTTTAAGTTCTAGACTTGTTTCCTTCTGTTTCTAAGTTGTTTTTGGACCGAAAATTAAGGGCTTTGAGTTTCAAGGTCTGAAACATACGTGCTCGGGTGTAGATGTGATTATAAAACGTGCATACATTTACTTATAAAAATTATAAGTTTAATTAAATTGTGAATTTTGGTCCTATTAAAATACGAGGGTTAAAAATGAAAATTTTAAAATAGTTGAGAAACCAATTATGCACATTTATGAAAAGTGAAGGGTGCATGTTGTCATATCAAGTTTCACAACTAATTCATTTGATCGGTTTGGCTTCAATCCATGCGTGTTGTTGTAGTTTTCCACATTTGAACTTTGTAGGCATAAACATGAAAGTTGTGTCTTTAATTTTTGTGATATGGTATGCAGTGTATGCACATCATAGCTAATTCAACAAGTAATACCACAAGTTATAATTTTCAAATATTATGGAAAAAAAGGCATCAATTGGGAATCATTAAATCCATAATTTTGATTAAACCATTGATTTCCCAACAAACTACTTACAAATCATATATACTGTTATAGTGTGTCTAAACTAGTTCCAATAATACACCTAAACTATTCACAACGGTGAATCTAGCTAGTTTTTCATAGTGTGGTGAATGTATGAATAAATGAATGAACAAACTGATAACAACGGTTTGATGAATGTATGAATTGTGATTAAATATGTGTCTAGTCATATATAAACGGTGCACGTCTAAAACCGCTTGTAATTAAAAAGATGCAACTAACTTCGCCTTAATTAAACTAACTTACACGTGTTATGTCTTAAATCTTTCGTACACTTTCCACATTTTGATGGAATATGCTAAAAAAATCAAGAAACATCCTAATAAATAAAATAACTTTTATGCAGCCCAGTTCTCCTATATTTTATAATGTTACAAAATATGACTAACTATAAATTACATTAAGCACTTTATTATTGGATATTATATATAGAATATTATATACGTAAGTAGTAACCCATGTTGATCTCTAGAATATTATAACAACGTTCTTCCAAATACTACCAAACCTCATCTCATCTCAAGTAATCTTTTTTTTTCTTGACAACAAAAAAATCTTTTTGTCACAAGTATATCCTTTTGGCATTGATAGTGCACAAATGATATGAAATGATGGACGGGAGGCTTTGAAATCTAAGGTGGTCCTCTATTCAATTGATTATAGGTCCACAAATCCAAACTTAAAAGGATCACCACTTAATTTGTTCAAATGTTGCTCAACTTTTAGGACCAAAACCCCTTTGAAACAAGGCCACGAGGGATCATTTCTTTGCATGTTCAAAGGCTCATATTAATCTAAATAATAAAAAAAAATAAGAAAACCAATAACAAAAGAATAAGTGTTTGTGAAGGGCCATAAACTCTTAAATATGCATTTTGCTGATTTTGGTCTCTTTCTTTATTTTGTATTTACTTGGAAACCAACATCTTGTAGAATATTGTCCTTTCAAGTACCCTATACACATCTCCATCATTCTCATATGTAGCATCTATTTACATAATGTACAACTTATTATGCACAAAGTACCCATTAAGGGAATGCGAAATCTTTTAATAAGGTCATAAAATAATAATTTTTCTAGGTACGCTACAACAATTTTGTCTAACATAATTTAGAGTCAAACTGTAAAAAGAAAACAATATATACCCTTGTAAGTAAAAAAACTGACCGACTAAATGACTTACTCGACCATCTTAGGTTACTAGTGGAGAGCTCGCTCGTTGCTGCGGGGTGACGGTTTGCAACGCAATATTTAATCCTGTTAGTTTATCAATCATCTTGGAATATATTATGTAGCACCTCTCTTAATAGTTTTATTCATATAATTTAATGTCATAATATCAAAACTATACTTGAAAGGTAAAACCTATCAACTTCAATTTGTACATAATTCTCATGAAGGTTAATCGAATATGAAGTTGATGTCCTTTATGGTGACTTTTGGTAGACATTGTGTCGTTATCTTCATCGGAAAGAATAAGAGTTCAAAAACTTGGAGTCACCATTTATCAAGACACTAATAGCCACGTACTTACCCAATAATTAATCACTCTTCCAAACAAAATTGAATGAAAAATAATAACACTAATAATAACACATCAGTAAATAAATAAATAAAACTTCATACATTTAAATGTAAAAACTGATCATACACATTAAGTTAAAATCAATCATGATTTGTTTTAACAATTCTTCAATCAAAATTAAGAACACTTGCCTTCAAAAGAAACCTATCATTTTTCTATTGTAAATGCACCACCACCCGTGAATAATGTTGTAGCAAACAAGACAAGTGCATTCTGAATGAAAAAAAAATGATGGAAAAAGATACTATTTTAATTGAACATTTCTTATCAAACCAAATATAGGAACATACATATAGCAACATTAAAAATAAAATCACAAAGTTAAAGTTTGGACCTTCTCTTGAAGATGACAAATATTCATATTAATCACCTCATCGTGATGTTATCCTACGCAATAAGCAAAGCTTTCATGTGTACATCTTCTTCATCTTATACATAGTTATCCTATTGTATAGGTGCCAAACCTAAATTACTAAAAAGTGTTAGAGCATTTAAATCCAACTCCACCATGGTTATTTGTATTACTAGTAGGCGAGAAGCATGTTGCGCGATAGAAACTAAGATTTCAAATCTAAGTCGTCCCACACGCATTCATCATAAAGCACTCCCTAGATCCAAAATCAGCAAGCTTCAAATTCCATCGGGGTTCGAACAAAACATGATCCGACTTAATATCAAGACGCACAATACCTAGCTTTTCATAGAGACGATGGATTTGGACAATGTTAGGTGCTTTTTCAAGTCACTCGTTGTCGTTTTGATTAGAGATGAGACGTTTTTCGATTAATTTACATGTGAAAGAGTTGCCGGAGATGGTGGAGTAACACCGATAGAGAACCCCAAAACGACCTCACCTGATCTCATCGTTGATTTGGTAGTCTTTATTCAAAATTCGTTGTTCAAAAGTTTTTTCATGTTATGGTTTATTGATCTATTGAAGGTTGTTGAGAGGGAGGAAGGGTGCAGATTGGTTTTATAGCAGAAATTATGAACCCCGGATATTAATTGCGATATATGACTTCGTATTTGAGAAGTTGAAAAGAATTTGTGGTGTGTGATTAGAATCGTTACATACATGTACATGTTGCATTGAAGAGTGTTAAATGGAGTCCGTTAATTCTTGTAAAATGCTAATTGAAAAACTACATGCATGACATTATAATAAAAATCTTTTTATAAGTGCCCTACGAGAAATGTTAAAATCATGATAAAATTACTATCTTATCCTTCTCTAGTGCTTTATGTAGCATGTACCATAAGCATAACATTGGGATTGAATGGTGATAAAGACAAGAGAAACGCTATGAAGATTGTAGTAGGTCTTTCAGGTAAAGAACTACTTTAAAACGTGTATATTTGTAGTTTGTTATAAGTTACTTATTATCAAATAATATATTAAATTATGTTTTTATTAAATGATTGAATATTAGTGCTATTAACTATGGTTTGTAAGATTTTTGTCGAAAGTATTTTATACTTTAAATAAATAAAAGGGTGAAATAGAAGCAAATTTATGAATGATTCCTATTTTTTCTTGTACATTTGCTTTATTTCATCACATTATTGAAATAAACGACGACATAAAGGTAATTAGTATAATGATTATATTTCATAACAGTATTGATTATATTCTAACTAATCATAGTTATATATTCCATTGAGAAAGATGAAATATAGATTAAAGAGACTTTGGGTTTTAATGGGGTTTCAATTAGTATAATGGCAATAAAGGGTTCGGGGTTACATTGTGGAGAAGATATTAACCGTGCATTAGACACATATACCATGGGCATCATATGTTGTATAAAGGGGCATAATGGGAACAATGGGGTAAAATATAGACATGTATGCTTATACCTCGTCTTCATATGTCATCTTAAAAAATAGAGCAAATTACTTTGTTGCCCATCTAGAATGTATTATATAGTAGTATAGATATAGATATGGTGTGGTTATCATTTACCCCAACTTCCTCAAGTGTTACATTAGCGTCACCTCATTTTCCCCATTTCATTCCTCAAAGTTTGGAAATGGTTTCCCCCAATTCCACCATTCCCCTTCCTTTTTTATTATTTTATTTAATCTCTTTAATATTTTATATTTTTTTTAAAAATACATTGAAATTAATATATATATATATATATATATATAGGATTTGGTTCAAATGAGAACCTTTTCCCATATTGAGAACTGAGAGAACCATTCTGGACCACAAATTTCTCTAAGGCAGAATTTTTTTTTTTTTTTTTTTGCTTTAATCGCTGCTTTATATGCAGGAAATTTTTTTTTTATTTTTTCTGTATTTTTTTTAATATACACATATGTATAACTGAAATATACACATATGTATAGCTGAAAAATGCTATATACACATATATATAATTGCTATATACACATATGTATAACTGATATATACATATATGTATAAATGAAAAAAAAATTAAAAAAAAATTTCCTTGCATAAAAATGTGCGATTAATGCAAAAAAAATTTTTTTTTTTTTTTGCCTATATATGAAATGTGTGGCCCAGAAGGGTTCTCTCAGTTCTCAAATAGGGGTTGGTTCTCTTAGGATCCCTAATATATATATATATATATATATATATATATATATATATATATATATATGACACACACACATCTTTATCTTCTCTACAGCCAACTTCACCTCCACCATCCATCAGTCCATCACATCCATCTTCTTCACAACCACCCCCACCATCTTCTTCACAGCCACATCTACCATCCATCTTCTTCATCTTCTTTCTTCACCATCAGCCACCTCCACCATCTTCTTCACAACCACCTCCGCCATCGATCACCTCCACCATTCATCATGGCCACCATATATATAGTTTGAATTAAAAAAACAAAAACAAAAATCCATGTTCACGAACCTTGGCCAATCAATGTTCTCGGTGAGAACGGTGGAATTCCATCGAATATGCCAAAATATTATCGGGGGCGGTGTTCCCAATTTCCCCGACTGCCATATCAATCCACCGAGTCTTCTTCCCGAGTTCACAGCAATTAGTCTTAGTTCCACATATGAATAAAAACATAACATTGTAGAATTATATAATAGTTGAAAATTAACCTTGAAGAGTATAAGGTTACATTATATGGTATTTAAAAAATCTAAATATGTTTTCCCACAACAAAAATATTATATTTATTTATATAGGGTAGGGATTCTAAGAGAACCATTTTGAACCACACATTTATCTAAAAGCAAAAACAATATTACATTTATACATATGTGTATTACATTTTCAGCTATGCATATGTGTATATTGAAAAAAAATATAAAAAAGTATTCTTGTAAAAAAACGCAATTAAGCAAAAAAAATTCCTTAAAGAAATGTGTGGTCCAGAATGTTTCTCTCAGTTCTTAATTTGGCCAAAGGTTCTCATTTGAACCAGTTCTTATTTATCTATACTTACTATAATACGAGAGTCATGAGTGACATAAGAAAGCTGACGTGTCAATCTTAGAGGTGATCCAATAATAATTCGATGATGCAAATAATGATGTCATTAATCTGCTTAAAATACTCAAGAAAATACGTGGGCCACTATCTTTTAGCACTGTTGAGCTCAACAACATCTGTTCGTTAGCCTCGATTAACGAACAGAGTTTTAGACCAATAATTGAGCTCCCCTCTTAACAACCAGATGTTATAAACATCTGTTGGCAGTTGTTAAGCTGCCTCAGTTTTGAATTTTTAAGAGAGAAAGTTTTAAATTAACATAGGGAAGGGTGGTTCATTAATTATGTTGCAGGTGTAATTATAATAACTAAGCTTCCTTTATAAGTATAAGCACATAACAAATACGGCCATTTTTAAAATTAGTTTTTAAATTTCTACAGAGTTTCTCCTAACCATCCTGTTATCCAGATAAGTTCTTTAAAGGCATGTCAATCGACGCTGAGAACAACAATTTTAGTTTTGATTGTGATCTCAACCCAACCAAAGATATGTGGTACATGAAGGGACGAGTCATACAAAAATGGAATCAAAATAAGATGGGGTTGATATTGATCGATGAGAAAATAACGTCGTAATTATGATTGTTATATGTATATGTTATGAAAGTTTTTGTAATTCATCTTGATGTTTTGTTTATGGTTATGTTCAGGGTGATAAGATTCAGACCTATATTGAAGGTTATTTGGTGCAAATTTTTGACAGTCAACTTCAGGAGGATGATGTTGTTGTTTTGTCCAAATTCGGGGTTGGTGAAAACAAGCACCCCTACGGTGTTGTTGCACATGATTTTAAAATTAATTTTTATCGTTGTACTACTGTCAGCCATATTGATGGGTGGGAAGGTGTTGAGTATGGTTTCAGGTTCATTCCTTTTAAAGATATTCTGAAAGGATAAGCAAAGGAACATTTGACTGTTGGTTTGTCTATTATTCTGTCTTACAATAAATTTCAATATACATTTTACTTTGTTTTTGGTTTTGTAATATGTATAGATGTTTGATAGAGTTGTATTTTTTATTTTTATTATTGATGTTGCTGGTAGTGTGATTTGGTGTGGGGTTTGGATGTCTTTGGACAACGTCCAAAAGAAACCAAATTGATGAATTTTGATCTTCAAAATTTGGAGTAAGCATTGTTTTATATTGTTATAGATTTTGTTTATTCTTATGTTTCCAAAAGTTAATACACTACAATCATTGGTGTAATAAATGGCAAGAATTAATGAACTTGTATAATAAATGAAATTAAGAATATACTCCTTAAGTGACTGTATTATTTTGGATGTCTAACTCATTTAGTGATGTAATAAATATTCCATATCAAATCTTGAGTTCCCCTTTTTGTATATGTATTTACAACCATAAATTTATTGTTTTCATGTAGAGGTACGATTTTACGATGTACCATGTGGAATGAATATGCACTACAGTTTAAGAACTTCATTTATAATAAACAGGCTAATGAGCATGTGATGGCTGTTATACAATATAGGAAGGTTAAGGACTAGAAATGTAATTTCTATTAGATTTTTGGTTTTATAAAATAACAGTTAATGTTAAATTCAGTCATTAAATATATGTGTATTGTTATATTTAGAACAATTGATAGTACAAAGTTTGCCTACATCCCACCCTCCCCAGACCCTACAAGTAGTTTTCTATTTGTGGGATTTACTGGGTATGGTTGTTATTGTTGTTGTTGTTGTTGTTGTTGTTGATAGTACAAAGTGACAAGTATGGAACTCAGCTCTTTCTCAATAAAGAAATTGATGAAGTTAACCAGCTAAGGAGGAGGTAGAATGTCATAAGAACGGTTGTATTTATATTTATATTTGACATTTTTTTAGACTTGTAGGTAATTTTGGATAATAATTCTTTGTACCTTTTTTTAGTCTTCTATTGAAACAAGCACAAGAATCTAGTTCTACTTCTCAAACACTACTTTCCTCCCAGCTTTGTTTACCCATTGCATCAAGAATTAATTGTTGGAGCTAAAAAGAATCATGTTGACGAGCTTAGCGAGATATACAGGGTTTCAATATTTTTTTACATACCATTCATATTTCTTCATTGAGTTTGTTACATCTATTTTTCTTTTTATATCTAAATGAAAGAAATGTTGAATATATTATTGTATTGTAGGGATTGTCTTGTGTTGTGGTTGCAACTATAAAAATTGTGCAGGATGACTTTGGTTGGTTTTATGTTGCGTGTGAGAAATGTTTCAGAAAGGTGCAAACTAAATCAGAGTATTTACAATATGCTGAAAATTTTCTGAAAAAAATCTGAATTTGCCTGTTATTGCTTTGGTTTATCCTAAATGCAAGTGTGAATGTACATCCATCACACCAAAGTAAGGAAAAATGTTTTTTTTTTACACTTTGTACAAGTTTCACATGATTTCATTCAACTTATTGTAAGTTATCTATTTCAGGTTCAAGGTACAAGTGAGGGTTCAGGATAAGAGTGGTAGTGTATCGCTTGTGATGTTTGATAGAGATGTGTTGAGTATTGTTGGTTCATCTGCAAGTGATATAAGAGATAGACAGTTGAAGCTGGATGATAGTGAAAGTTTACCTCACGAATTATTTCAGTTGGTTGATAAGGTGCTGGCTTTCAAGATTGATGTTTCAAAATACAATCTCAAAAATGACTACCATGTGTACACTGTCCAGACTATATGTGATGATCCCATTATAATTGTTGAGCTAGTTGCGGCCAATGATAATGGAGATGATAATGCTGGAGAGGTATTTAATTAATGTCATTTGTAATATGCATTTATTTTTAAGTTGTGGTTCCAAACATTGTGAAATTTACTGTTATATTTTTTGTGTATGAGCACTTCTTAGGCCAGTCAGGGAGATGCTGAATTCAAGTGTGTTAACCTTTCCTAATCTTCGCAGGGGGGTTGCTAAGTCTTGTCAAAGGTGAGTATGTATTTTTGCAAGTGCTTTAACCTGTTGACAAAGTTCGTTTTCTTGATTTTAACATTCATTAGTTGTTTTGTGATTTGTTTCAAGGATGTTGTGTCTGTTACCGCCGACTCTTCCGTCGTTGAAGATTTAAAGGATTCTGGTACAAGCCTCAATGGAAAAAGAAGTGTTGAAAATGTTGATATCTTAAATGTTGGTGAGCTATCCTCTAAGTGCAAAAGAACCCGGAATAGATTATCTAAGATAAAAAGGTAGGTGGTTGTAGAGTAACATGTATTATGAAAGTTTAGTAGAAAACATTTATTTTTTTAATGATGAAGTAAGAGAATGGTTCTGGTACAAACCATATTTATCCTAAAACCTATGAAAACAAATCCTAACCCTTAAATAATTGAATACGTAGCTATGATTAATGACACCTCATCAATCATAATTAGTGTGTTTGACTATTTTAGGTATTTAACGGTTTTTATTAAACAAATTTCCCTCCATATCCCTTAAATCTCGCAAAATCTTTCGGATCGAGTCAACACTTCTTTAATTAAATATATGGAATGATTTTTACATTTATGAATTCACCCTTATAGCAATTTAAAAGATAGTGCTATTTTGGATAATAACACATTAAAACAGTACATAACAAAAAATAGTGCTATTTTAAATAATAGTAAATACCGAACAACATTGTTAATTTGATTATCTCATTTAAATTGTGCTATTTTGTATAACAGTACCTCTAAAAGTTAGTGCTATTATGATTTTGGCCTTAAAACATTATTGTTTTGAACGATATCACATACAAAAAATACAGTGCTATTTTGATCCTATTCCTTTACCTGTGCTATTTGGAATAACAACACATTCATAGATCAACATATACAAAAGATGTTATGTGCTATTTTGAACAAACAACACATAAACCTAAATCATAACACATTCAATTACAAAAACCGTTCATCTTCTTGTTCTGATCAACTTCAACGGGTTCTGAAACTTGAATATCCCTATGTGGCTTCGGCTTTGTGATGAACAAACAACATGTATCCCATATATTTTTTTCTTTCGTTGAGAAAAAAACTGATTCCTTATCACAGTGGTAACGATAGAAGTTCGTCATGAATCGGAGGCATCAATGGTTTCTTCTGATCCAAAAAAATCAGATGCCGTAGATGGCTTCTTTAGGTGTAATGACTTCCTCTTGAGTCTGATGAAGATATCATGACTTCTTGTGTGTGTTACTGTGTTTTGTTCTTTCGCATATTGTTTGAATTGTTGAAGAACAGTATATCAAAAAATAAATGGGAAGCATAACTTTAGGGATTAACAAAACAAACTGTCTCTTGCTATGACCAATTTAGCTCTCATGTTATCTCATCAATTAATCCACATGGCACAATTATATTGGTTCTCATAGTTTTTAGAAAGAAATATGGTTTGTATATGATCCTACTTCGATGAAGCAACATCATTAACATCATATAAGATGGTTCTTAATTTCAAGTCATAACTTTTGCAGTTGATTTGTAGTTTTTGAAATGTTGAATTAGATTTTTGTTATCTATTCGTTTTCTTTTCAAATATATCAGGTTTATGATTATACATGTATGCCTTTGGTATCATTTTTATTATTATGAATGCTATCATTAGTTGGCGTATAAAGCATTTAGTGTTTTGCTTCCAAATAGTCAATCAAAGTCAATATTATCATATTAATTAGAGTTGAGATGTTTTTAACATTGATGTTTTATTAAGTAAATAACATATGTTACACACTCTCTAATTTCTCGCGAAACAACTGTTAGCAAACATCTGTTGATACAACATACTTTTCACTTGAGGAGAATTTGAAAACTAGTGTTAGGATCCGAGTGACATTGTTATGAAAGTTAAAAGAGGTGGAACAGTAAATGTATGATAACTAATTATGGAAAGTTGTGCGGTATGATTAAACTGGAAAATGTTTTTTTTTCAAAGTATACCTTTGATATATCATCACAATATAACATCTGTTAGGTTAACAACTGTGCTACTACAAACAACAAACAACAAACATTTTTGGAAATCGGTTCTTTAGTCTTCAGCAGATGTTTTAAGATCATTTGGAAAGGTCAACAGACTTTTTTCTAATATGTTAATTAATCATCTGTCTTCAGGTTTTTTGCTTGTTTGATAGTATCTCTGGTAAGGTCATTTGGTGAGAACCTAGGTTTGTGTGCAAGGTCTTTTGAGGAGGTTCCTCTTCATCAGGATAAACTGGCTTTCTAGGGAGAGTTGGATCATTTTCCCTATTTTTCTCTCCAGTAGTTTGTAGGTTTTAACCAAACGTGATTCTGTCCACCTAGCAACTGATCTCATATCACCATATTGTGCAGCAACTGATCTAGCAACTGATCTCATATCACCATATTGTGTAGAATGACTTTCTTTGTCCTTCTTCCAGTCAGGTGGAGTTACTTTCTGATTAGGCTATTTAAGCAACTCTTCAATTCTGTCTATTTCAGCTTTGAGTTCTTTAGAAGTCCAACCAGCAAATTGACTTTTAGTGACATTGTAAAGTTTGAGCTTTATAATATGGTCAATGAATTCTTCTCTCAATTGACTCTCCAATTCAAGAATTATCGGTTTCTCAGACATGGAGTTGCTCAGATCCATTGCAAACTGTTGTATTTTTCTAAGATTGCTAAGCTATGTTTACAAGATTCCCTAAGTAGTGCTCTCATCTTTCCCTTTGTATAGCTCTTTAATAATCATTTCGACCTGTTGGACTTTCATGTTTAGATACTCATCAACATTCTTAAGCTTGGGAAAACCTTCAAGAGATTGGAAAGATAGTGATGATGGATCACCTGTTAAGTAGAAAGACTCTATCTTAGGTTTTATAATTAACACCTCAAGAAGAAGCTGAGTATCCAGTGGTGGTAGGTTGTTTGAGTACGATGAGTGTGTTGATGTACCAGGTATTGAATGTTTGATATGGAAACGATGAGATGGGCGCAACTGGAATGGTTTTAGATGATGGAGGTGAAGTAGCTGGAAATGTGATTGATGTGGTTCTGCTTTGAGTGGTTTTGACAGAAAATACTCCGGTTGATTCTCTAACAGTGGTTTTAGGGAATGTTGATGTTTTCATTGGTCCTTGGAAGCGTATAAGGGCAGTTGTGCTGGAAACATTTATTGGTATACTTTTAGTGCCGACAGATGTTATTTCGATTGGTGATTGATATGGTAATCTTGTGGATTGTCTAATGGAACTTGTAGCGGTGGTGATTGATGTGGTTGTGGTTTCAGTGGGTTTGGTAGAAAATACACCAGTTGATTCTCTAGTAGTGGTTTTACGGAAAGTTGGTGTTTTCATTGGTGTTTGCTGTTGTTGACAAGTTGTTGAGAAGGTTATAAGGGCAGTTGAGCTGGAAACATTTGTTGGTATATTTTCAGTGCCAACAAATGTTGTGGTTTTAGTGGTTTAGGCAGAAGAAACAACAGTTAATTGTTGTGGTTCATGTTCAACAGTGGTTGTTACTATAGTAGAAGTTGGCTTATCAGATGTTGAATCTTTCTCCCCCCCTTTTTGGTATCATGATCATCACCAAGATTTGTTTCATAAACAAAACTAGGGGCACAGCCAGTTATCTTTAACAGATGTTCTCTAATCGCTTTCATATCAGCTTCAGTATCCCTGTATCTAGCCTCCACTTTGTTTTTTATCAACTCCATATGAGAATTATGATTGATTTCCGCTAATTTTTGTTAAGCCTGGATAATTGACTGAATTGATTTTCAGAGTTCATCGGCAATCTCAGCTGTTTTCTCTTGGATCATTTCCTTTATTG
The DNA here is from genome assembly GCA_028751855.1 of Ambrosia trifida. Lineage (NCBI taxonomy): Eukaryota > Viridiplantae > Streptophyta > Magnoliopsida > Asterales > Asteraceae > Ambrosia > Ambrosia trifida. The sequence goes on from CM054131.1 coordinate 59,891,731, forward strand.
CTTCAACCGAGGCTTCAATTTTAGTGACCGTCTCCGACAAATCCTGATATTTTAAAGCATCGGCTAAATTAATAGGATCATCTGAATTCCTACCAGTTGTGATTGTTGTATTTGTTTCAATGGCTTCAGCAAATGGCCCTTTTTCTTGGTTCTGTGGACTTCTAACTGGAATAGAGGTTATAGTTGTAGCCTCAACAGTTGTTGCCTTCAAGGAAGTCTGATTGATGTAACCACAGTCCAACTGTGAGACAATTGTCTCCGCAATTGTAGTGAATACTTCATTTGAACTACCACCAATATTTACTTGTAACTCAGAAGGTGTGGTCTTCTCTGCCTGTGGGCTAACAAATTGATGTTTTTCAGGAACAGTCACTTCTGGGTGTATATTCTCAGTGATGGGTGGTTGAGAGTAACTTGTTTCAGGCTGAGATTTATCAACTGCCTTAAGCAATGAATGAAAGGTAGGTGGAATGAGAGACGATCCATGTGAGGGAGAGGCCGATGGAGTTAAAAGAGAGTTAGCTCTAGGAGGAGGACTTGTAAGCAGATGCTTAAGTGACACTACAACAAAAATGGCTTTTAAGGACCTTTTGTGTGGGACGCTTATAAAATAGGGTCCTACAAAACAATTTAATAGGACGAATGAACTTTTGGGGTCCTTTTATAATATACACTACTAAACTGGTGTCCTAAAAAGCTATTTAATAGGATGGATGATTTTTTGGGGTTGTATTATCATATAACTTAATAAGACACTTAAATTATAGCTCCTAATAAAGTAATTTATAAGACATTTAGTTGTTGGTGTCCCATTATGTGGTAATGTAACACAACACTTGATCACCGAGGGTCCTATTATAACATAACTTAATACGACACTTTGTAGTGAAGTCATAAATGTTCGATATTATAGGAACCTTTGTAGTCGAAGTCATATTAGAACATAACATAATAGGACATATGGCTCGACTCTGGCTTGTGTATGTGTAATTAATATATAGATGAAAGTAATATATTTTGGTTACAAACCCAATTTTAAAATTCAAATTTTGAAAGTCCCACTCATACTAGCTATCTACTTCACCTCTTCATAATCCATTAAACCCTAACTTAGAAAAATAAAAATATACATGTATATGTGTAATTTTATTTATTTATTTTTTGTTTTTTATTTTATAAATCTTTGTAAAAAAAAAATAACGAGCTGGCTCGAGCCACCTCGAGCTCGGCTCGAACATTTACGAGCCGAGCTCGAGCTCGACTTTTCAGCTCGACCAGAAAAACGAGCCGAACCGAGCTGGCTCGTTTTGTAATCGAGCTCGAGCTCAGTCTGGCTTGGCTCGGCTCGGCTCGGCTCATATACAATCCTAATTTTATGCCCCTAATTTAGGTTTTTAATGGCCCTTTTATATGTCATACTTTATTAGCACACACTTTTAATAGCATTTAATTTTTTGTCACTAAAAAGGGTTTTTAATGGCACTTTAAGTATTTCACTAAAAACAATTACATTAGATCCAATAACAAATCACATAATAAAATTTATGTTAGAAAAAAACTTTCCGTAAAATTTCGCTAGCACTAAAACATTTCCTAAAATTTTTAGCCCCAATTTTTCATTATAGATAATCATCATTATCATCATACTCAGTTAATCCCACCTATAGCAAAGCTAAGATAAGGTCTGAGGAGGGTAAGATGTAAACAGCTACCCTTAAGAATAGAGATGCTGCTTCCAGTGAGACCTCCGGCTCGATGTGGTTTGGTAGCAAGCCTTGGACATAAGGCACAAAACACTTAGCAATCGGGACAAACCCGATCGGTGCATGTACCCCTTTGTCTTTTGGCTATCAACGCCGCCACATGATGCATGATTAACCGTCCGTTGTTTTTAGCGTTATTTTCATGAAATTAGTAAAACAACGTTAAAACTAGTGCAACTTTACTTTTGCCCCCGAGGGCCACACATATATATACATTATAATGAAATGAGTAAATGGAAGTAATTCAAATATCTAATTTCTAAAATTTAATATTTTAATCAAGATCCCGCTCATAAGAGGGGATTAGGCGGCAATTTAGAGTAAATGTAACATTTTCCTCAAGCCCTAATTCCATTTATCAAAAGGAACACCGAACAACGAGAACGACCAGACCAGAATGCAACTCAAGACCTAAATCCAGTTATCAAAGGGAAGATCGAACTAGACGACTGATTGACGGGATGACCAGTAGGGTTACGATCGAGACCAGACGGGAATCCGCATCCATTAGGTTTTGAAGAACTGCTCTTGTTTCGTGATTGCCATATATACAGGTTCGTAAATCTGAATGTACTGATCTCGTTTTCTGATTGAAGCTATTCGATTTGTCACTTGATCATTTTGTTAATTGATTATATTTTAATTTCCATTTGTAATTAGGTTTGGGGATCTGATTACTTTTTATCTTTTCATTTCTAATTAGCTAGGTTCGAACATTGTCCATCGTTATGAATGATTAGTAATTAGGTTTGGGGTTTTTTATTCCAATATTTATTGGACTCTTGATAAAACGTTTCAAGATAGATGAAACAAGTGAAGAATTGGTCTTTAAACAAGTCTACTTATCTTCAAATATTGTTTCATTCTGCCAGACCAGATCAGTAACTGGTATGGAAACATAAAACTCATAGCATATCCCATAAACATGTAAATAAATATTAATATAGGTTAAGAGTAATAATAGGTTTATAGTGTACCCGATTAATTATTGAAGCAACCCCTTGATTCACACTGAATGCAAGTACAATAAAAGATAGGTCGTAATCATGAGGTCTAGAAGGAAATAAAATGTAACGATTTTGCGTATGCATTGACTGCCTAGGCATAAAATGTGACAATTTTGTATGTGCCTCGCCGGACTGCCTAGGCATGCGCCTTTTGCGCTTTTCACAATAAAGCCTTCTAATAGTCTACACCAAGAAGAAGCTACCACAAAAATCACTAAAAAGGTACTAATAACAAATTTGGATAAAATAATGTCTTTTGGTTTGTTTTCTAAAAATTTGACTTACAGAAACATTCAAAAATGAGTCATTGCTCCTAATGTCTCCTGTGTGCTAACATCTTCAAAATATCATATGAAAAGGGACACGTGATTGATACAAGGAGGACTACTATGATCCGTCTTTGTCACTTCAGGAACAAATAAGTTTTAGGCCAAAACAAGTGCAAAAAAAATGGAGGAGACTTGTGAAGTATTGGAATAAAACAAAGTCTAAGGTATGAAATAGCCTTACACTTCAAATAATATTAGTGTAAGACCCGTAGTTTCAACAACAGATAATTGGTATTTTATAACTTCCAATATATATTACTTTAAATATAAATCCTCAAAATTTAGGATGTTCTGGTTACTTTATTTCACATTATGATATTTCACTTTCCTATTGAAGATGGTAAGTGAAAAAAAGAAGGCTAATCAGGCAAAAACGAAGATGGTGCAAGATATTTCACTTTCCTATTGAAGATGGTAAGTGAAAAAAAAAAGGTGAATCAGGCAAAAACGAAGATGGTGCAAGTTACGGGTTAAAAAAAGTTATGCTCGAGTCCGTGAAGAGCTAAAGGTGATTATATGAAATAGTGAAATTGTTAATGTAGCATGTCGATATCAATTGTTACTACTCATCTTTTTTTATTCAAACGGGCATCTTTAGGAAAAGATTCAAGTCAATTGGAAATGTTTCATGCATGTTTCTCCAAATATGGAACTACCAAAAATGTGGAAGCAGCAAATGCAACTGTAAGTAATATCTTATATATTCATATACATATATTTTCTATGTGTTTTTGATGCTAAAAATACATCTTATTTTTGTTACTATATCTAATACAGGCACAAATGCAACAACTTAGTTCTAATCTTCCCTAGGGTTCGATCAATAAGCCTAGACCAGATGATGTTTTTCTAAAGTAATAGGGAAAGATCGAATTGTTGATGCAGTCATGTATGGTCTGCGTGTTCGTGCTTCTAATGTTTGGGGTGTAACACCAAGTCGTTCAATATGTCGTAGAGAAAACATCCAATTGAAGTCTGAATGGGAAGAACTTAAGAGTTCTGTGGTCCAGTTACAAGCCCAAGTATCGGATATTAAAGGGTGGAGGGATGGTTCCAGTGTTCGACCCATTGCAACCAATGGACCTTCACGTTTACGAGTATATTTCTATATAAATCTTTATTGTTATTGTTATTATTATTATTATTATTATTATTATTATTGTGAAATGTTACTTGCAATTTATGACTAGAGTTTGATAAATGTTTGTTGAAAACTAAAATCTAGGTCGGAGATTAAGTTGTCCTCAAAAGCATTCTAAACTCTACTGAGACTGTAGCAAGAGGATGGGTGAAGAGCTTGGACCTAAATGAGCTAGGTGGCGGTACAGAGATTGGACCAGAATGGTGTGAGGTAAACGTTCAAGTACCAATAAAAATAGATGAAAAGTTGGTGAGACCATATGGGTTATTTTCCACAATTTAAGATTGTATTGGTGCATCTATAGCATGGCCTTGTCCTTTCATCTCGGTATGTATATGTTAAACTTGTGATACGAATAATTTTAATAATCTGAAACTTAATGTTTATACATGGATGGTTTATTTGTAGGTAGTGCGTGCGGATTGAGGATGATTGATGACTCGGAATTCTATGCTGCTTGTTTCTAATTTCATTTCTTTTAATTTTTTTTGTTAATTAAATGTTACAAGACTTAATGTTAGATAATGCTCTAACTTATTTAAGTTCAGTGTATTTGTTATGAATATGCTTATCTGAAATATAATAACGTTTTATTTCTTTTATTATTTGATGTTATATACACCATACTGTAAAATTGTGTGTGGATGTTTAAAAAAGCATTGTATCAAATGACTTGTTAAGATTTTGAAATTTTGTCATCTTAAACTTGTTAGAACATTGTAAAAGTGTCCGAATAGGACGCTATATGGGTTGTTCATAGACATATTATGCGACCATAAAATTGGTATCTTAATCTTATTTGGGATATTAGGACCTTTTTCTTGGTACTAAAGTACCTATAATTTTATATCATAAGGGTCCTATGAATTTATTTTTAAGGACGCTTATATGTGTATTAAAAGATTAAAATTAAGTAAGCACATGTTAAAACATTGTAAAAGTGTCCTAATATAATTTTATTGAGAGTTTTTTTGGGACATATTATACGACCATAAAATTGGTTTCATAATCTTATTTGACATATTAGGACGCTTTTTAAGTTTCGGGACTTATAACGACCCCTTTACATGAAACGCTTTTATGGTTGGTCCTATAAAATAAAAGGTCCTATAAAATAACATTTTAGGACGCTTTTGTGCGTTCTAAAAACCCATTTTTGTTGTAGTGTGAATAATCTAACTCATGTTGTATGTGCCCTTGACTTACAACATGATCCTGTTGAGAGGGTGCATCAAGAATTTCTCTTATTGGTGATATTTCCATCTGCTGAGAGGAAGCATCAACATATGTTGTTTGCTACTCTTGTGTTGCCAAAGTGGTGTCCTTTGGTATCTCAATCTCCAGAGATACGCTTTTTGTTTTCTTTTTGGTGGGCTTTTTCAGTCGTTCTTTTCTTTGTCAAAATCACTGGGGTGGGTTCCACAACACTGGTTGTGGTCTCAGTTTCACCAAGAACAGTGGGCTCGGCAACAGATGTTACAACAACAGATGTTTAAGCATCAGTCTTTATTCGTGGTTTAGAACTTTTAGTTTTATTGATCTTTTCTTGGTTTTTAATGGCCATCATTCTTCTAAAAGTTTCATTCGATAAGCTTTTCATTGTAATAGGTACACCTTTTCTAAAATCATTATCAGGCAAAAGTTTTTGTAAGTAGTAGCTTAACAATCTAGGATATAGTAGGAAAGCATTATTGGATCCAGATTTTATAGCCTTCACATTGGATACTAAATTAGTAAATAGTGCCTAGGATAAGTTGTAATCAATGTCTGTTAAAATTTCATACCCAAGATGCTGTGTTATCAAAGGTATTTCATTAAAAGATTTTGTCTTTGCAGACAGACATATAAGAAAGGTATGAAAAAAACTTCATTGCTAGGGGAAAATGTGGTTTGAAAATTGTTACGCCAGTCAAATGACCCTAATACCCTCTCTCAATGAACTTTGTGTGAAGTTCATTTGTTGGATCTGTAATGCTCTTGATATATTGCTTGCTAGTGAACACTTATGTGTTTAGCAAGTTCAATCAGATTTGCACAGCGGAATGATAAGTAAAGTTACACTATCAACATGAGTTATTACTCCCCCTGGATGTTTGAAAACTACAGACAAGTTTAATGAGAATCTAAGTAATGAATGTGAATGATAATAAATACTCAAACAGATTCTCAATAAATGAAATGCAAAAAACAATAATAAGCTTTAAAGGATTTCTGTATTAATCAAAATCAATGTCTAAAACAGAGGGGATGAACCCATCTCTTTATAGACTTTACATATACATGAACCTTGTTAAAAAGCAAGTCAGAAACAAGTTGCAACAAGTTGCATTCTTGGAACTTGTACAAAAGATAAAGTAATACTAAACTAATAAACTACTGAAACATAAGTCGGTGAGAAAGATTCTTTACAAGAGCTGATGAATGACAAACTACTGATGAGTAGTTTGTCTTCAGTAGTTCTTCAGTGAACTGTCTGGTTAGACTTTAGAACTTCTGATACTTCTTCTTCAGTACTTGTTGAATCCTTCTTCAGTACTTTAGTCTTCTTTCTTCAGTAGTTCTATACTTAGGATATTTTGCAGAAGTGAATTAGACTAAGGTTTACAAAAGTGGTTTCACCAATCCTTTTTGTCCTAACAATCTCCCCCTAGATTGATGAAGCCAAAACCTTTTCTAATTCTTTATTGTCTTCTTCTGTCATTCACAATCTTCCATATCTTCTTGAACATGGAATTCTTCAATTGATTAAGCTATTCATCAGTGAGAGATCCCTTTTGAGGTTCCAGATGTTGAATTGTAAGCAAGTCCTGAGTTGATAGTTTCTTCAGTTCATTCATTGACTTGTAGTCCTTGCTTGTAAGACCTCTTCTTGTCACCAATACTGAGTTGTCATCAGTAAAGGACCATCTGATGATCAGTACTTTAGACTTGTCAAAGTCTGAAGTATAGGGAACCATGCTGGATCCCTGGGATGTTCCTGAGTGTTGGATATTTTCTATTTCAGTGACTCTCAGGTGGGATTCACTTCTATCTTCCTTTTGCATCACATCAGGTAGTTTGAAAGTGGGTAAATGATGTTCAGTAACTACCTTAGTGTGCAGTCTGTCTGTGATAGTCTTATGGATTTGGTAAGCAAATGTTGAAGGATCCCTAAATTGAGTTATCAGAGGCTTCTCTTCAATATCAAAGTCTCCTTGAACAACTGTGTTGCCTTCCAGCAACACCATCTTGAAGTCAGTCTTTGTATTGTCCTCTGGTTTCTTCTTCGTAGCTGGTCTTTTAACACCAGAAGTTCTAACTACTGAAGTTGATACTTCAGAAGTTTTGAACTTCTCTGGATTAGCAGCCTTGGCAGCCTTGTACTTCTTGTATGTGTCTAGCAGTCTTTCTTCTTTCCATCTTGACAAAGAGGCTTTTGAACCATATTTATTTGCTACCAGTTCTTCAATCATCTCAGCTCTCTTGGCTTTTCCATCTTTATTTGCTGCAAGTTTGTCAGCAACAAGTTAAGCTCTTTTAGTCAGCTCATCCATTGAGAGCCCTTTGAGTGAATAGGCTTTTGTTTTGCTGTTCTTTGTTATAAAAGACATCAGTTGTTGTCTTTTGTCTTCTTCAGCAACTCTCTCTGTTTCAGCTTGCCTATTCAACTCTGCTTCATAAGCTTGAAGCTTTTCATTTAAGCTCAAATCATCCCTTGCTTCCAAGTTATTCCAGATCTCTTCTTCCTTAGCCTTTCTTTGGGCTGCAATCAAACACTTCTCAAGTAGTTCTTTGGACATTGATAGTGGAGAAGGGTTCAACACAGTCATTGTTGTAGTTGTTGTAGGCCTTGGAATAGGAGTTGGTTGTTGTTGTTCAGTTATCTTGGAAGGCTCTTCTATTGGTTGTATGTTGGAAGTGTTAACTTCTGATGTGTTGACAGGAGTGTCAACTACTGAAGGATTGTCTTCAGTATTTTTTGAATCATCAGAAGTTTCATCAGAAGTTTCTTCAATATGGCCTTGGGAAGTTTCAGCTTCAACTTCAGTTCCAAAGATAAGCCTTTGTTGATCTTCTCTTTGTTTTCTGGCTTTCTCTTGGAGTTCTCTTTCTTGTAGAGCCACTCTTGCCTTTATTTTGGCTTCCAGTGACTCCTTTCGTTCCTTAATCTTCTCCCCCCTTTTTGGCTTCATCCACTTCTGGAAGCTTAGAAGGTTGAGAAGTTGTACCAATGAGCTTGGCAATCTGTCTTGAGTTGTAGTCAGTTTTGTTGGACAGATCATTCATCTTGGATTTGATCACCTCAAATTGGTTTTTGGTTGACAGCTCCAAAGCAGCTGTGAAAGTTTTGAGGTGATTGGCAATAAGGTTGTTCATCATATGGTATAGGGGACCATCTGGGCTGCATAGTTGGTTCAGATCTATGCTTGTTGACCCAGGGAATTGTGTAGGCATATTTAGTGAGTGGTGTGTTTTGGTTTGATCTTCATGTTGTACAGAATATGCCACTTTAGGGGAATCAGGGATCAAGTGGTCTTTAACTTGATCTGGTGTGATCAGCTCTTTGAGCTTAGAGACACCAGGTGCGGGACCTTCACTAGCAGCCGTCAATTCAATTTTAGTGGAGTGTGAATCATCATCCAAATCAATGGAATCATCTAAATCCCTGCTTACTTCCTCAATGAGGACAGTATAAGTTACATCATGAGCTGAGCCCAACTCAGTTGTCTCATGTACCACTTTTTCTTGGTTCAGAGGATTTCCTACCTCAGGAATTAAGCCTTCATCAGTAGTTGCCACAAATGAGGTCTTAGCTATGTTACTTCTATCCTCAGATCCACCACTGGGTGGTATTTGAGTAGTAGCAGCCTCAAATGTACCTTAAGTCTCTAAGTTTGGGCTTAGAGACCCTGGTTCATCCTTATCTCTTGGGTTAGGGCTAGTGATATCCACATCCATGTCAAGTGTTGAAGGTATGTCCCCTGTTTGATGTGGTTGTTGGGGACTGACATGTTCTAATGGGATGCTTTCTTTCAGCCCAGAGAGAAGTTTGGCAATTTCAAGGGCTTCAGGTTCAGAAAGTTGTGGTGCTGGTTCAGTAGTTTGGTCTATGGGTTCAGCAGTTTCAAAAGAAGAGTCTATGGGGATTGTTTTCTTAAATTTCTTTCTTTTGAATAAGATGGTGATTGGTGCTCTAGTGGGGGTTTGAGATGGATGAGACTGAGAGGATGTTTCAGTCACATCTTTATCAAGTGCAGATTGCACATTAGCAAGTTCAGGCATCTCAACCTCCTGAACTGCCTTTCTTTTCAGGCTGGTGGGTTTTTATTTTTGCTGTTTTGGTTTCTTGGCCTTTTTGGGTGAAGGTTTGGAAGATGAGGGTTCCTTAGGGATTGTTGTGTGTTCCCTTTGGTCATCTTCTAGCCAGGTGGCCGGTTTGTTGTGCCTAGAGTATTCTTGTGAGGTTAAAGGGTTTAAAACAGTTGTTTGACCCACACGCACCACTTCTCCAAGTTCCTTTATTATGCATTGCATAATAAATCTTGGATACAACAAAAACTTCTTTTTAGAATTGAGATGATGTAACACCAACTCATTGAAGAAAAGTGTTGATGCCCTGAATTTTGTTTCATTCACAATGGAATGAAAAATTGGTTGAAAAGTAGAGGGCATCTAATCATATGATCCAGTTTTTGGACTAAAACACATAATTATATAGTGAAACAAAAGTTTGTACTTAGGTTCAAAATATTTCTTAAAAATAGTAGCATGTGAGAGAGTACCTTGGTAACCACACTCTGTCATGGTTAAATGAATTTCAGAGTTTGGAAATTGATCTGGGGCACCCACATCATCCAGACCCAGTCTAATCCCCAAAGTTTCGGGTATGATTGCCATTCTTCTCCCTTGGGTGGTTGAATTGAGGGAGATCGCCTTATCATTTACTGTCACCGTCTCCGCATTTGCCCAGAACTCATTAAGAGTCTCAGTGTGGATTGGAGGATCAATGGTGAGGGCAGTAAAGTATTGGGATTTAACGACTAAATCAATGATTTCGTCGTATTGGGACCAGGCTTCATGTTTTTCGAAGTAGCCTCTTTGATTGTGTCCCTTTTTCAGAGTTAGAGCCATGTGGTTTGTGTGTGTGTGGATCGAACAATGTTTTTGCAGGTTCAAGGTTTGAGAGCTTTTTGAGAGAGAAGGAGGGAATTTTTGCTTTTTGAATGGATAAGTGTTGGAAAAGGTGTTTATCAGAAGTTTGTAACCGCCTTAGGTCAAACTTTTAAAGTGGGAAATGTCTGATTTGCCCTTAATGACAAAACTGCTGATGAAGAACAATTGTCATCAGTAGTTCCCATTTTCTCTGCAGTAGTTTGTTAACAACTGATGAGAACACTTTATTCATAACTTCTGAAGATTATCTTATCAGAAGTTAATCATTTTTCAGAAAATATTCCCATACTGATGTTTTTGTTCATCAGTAGTTTCTCTCCTTTTGTTTTTCAGAAGTTTTTGTTTTAAAAAAAAAACAGATGTAAGTGAAAAATAAAATATGTGCAGGAAGAGTAAAAGAACACTTACAAATTTAGCATCCCAAGCATGGATACTGACTTCTGAAATGTTGATGTGTCAAGGGGTTTTGTGAATATGTCAGCTATCTAATTAGCTGTTGTGACATGCTTCACTTCAATCTTGCCTTTTTCATAGCAATCCCTGATGAAATGATACCTGATTTCAATATGTTTAGTTTTTGAGAACTGAACAGGATTTTGAATGATGCTAATGGCAGATTTGCTGTCTACAAGCAATGGTGTCTTGGTTTCTTTGATTCCATAATCAAGAAGTTGATATTGGAACCATTGTATCTGTGATGTACAACTTGCAGCTGCAATGTATTCAGCTTCAGCAGTTGAAGTTGCAACATATGTTTGCTTCTTTGATTGCCAGGACACTAGACAGTTTCCCAAGAATTGACAACCACCAGATGTTGATTTTCTTGACATTTTGCACCCTGCATAGTCACTATCTGAAAAAGCTAATAACTTGGTATTGCTAGAAGCAGGATACCAAATTCCAAGTGTAGGAGTGCCTTTCAGATATCTGAAGATTCTTTTGACTGCAATGAGGTGTGATTCCCTAGGAGCTGATTGATATCTAGCACAGACACATGTTGAAAACATAATATCTGGTCTAGAAGCAGTTAGATACAAAAAGGGAACCTATCATACATCTATACATGGTTTGATCAACCTGTTTTCTTTGATCATCTAGTTCAACTTGTGTGGTGGGTGTCATGGGAGTGGAACATGATTTACAGTCTTGTAAAGAAAATTTGTTCAATAATTCTTTAACATATTTTGATTGATGTATAAAAGTTCCATTAGTTTGTTGTTTAATCTGCAGTCCTAAAAAGTACAGCAGTTCTCCCATTGTACTCATCTTAAATTTTGATTGCATGAGTTTCTTAAATTCATCACAAAATTTTGTGCTTGTTGAACCAAATATGATATCATCAACATAGATTTAAACAAGTAAGACATGATTTCCAACATTTTTAATGAAAAGAGTTTTATCAATGGAGCCTCTTGTGAAGTTATTTTTGAGTAAAAAGTTGGAAAGTATTTCATAGCAGGCTCTTGGAGCCTGTTTGAGCCCATAAGGAGCTTTGTCAAGTTTGGACACCCACTCAGGATGAGAAGGATCCTCAAACCCAGGTGGCTGAAAAACATACACTTCCTCTTTAATCTTTCCATACAAAAATGCACTCTTGACATCCATTTGAAAAACTTTTATTTTGTTGGAAATGGCATAGGCCAAAAATAACCTGATGGCCTCAAGCCTTGCAACTGGAGCAAAGGTCTCATCATAATCAATTCCCTCTTCTTGAGAGTAACCTTGTACCACCAGTCTTGCCTTGTTCTTATTGATTATACCAGCTTCATCTTGTTTGTTCCTAAAAACCCAACTTGTGCCAATTGGTAGCTTGTTTGGTGGTAAGGGACAAATTTCCCAAACCTGTTGCTTCTTGAACTAAAGCAACTCATTTTGCATAGCTTCCACCCAATTGTTGTCTTTGAGGGCTTCTTGGTACTTCTTAGGTTCCAACTGAGAAATGAATGCTGAGAAGAAGCAAAAGTTGGAATGCTGGTTTCTTGTGAGAATACCTGAAGCAATATCACCCATGATTTGTTCAAGTGGATGATATTTGTGTTCAATCAGTTGTTGTAAACCACTGACAGGTGGCTCTTGTACTTCATCAAACAAACCACTGAGGTTAATAATATCTGGTTCAGCTGTTTGAACATCTTCAGTAGTTGTAGGAGCTGAAGCAGATGTTTGAGTTTGTACATCAGCAGTTGTTGAATCAGAAGTTTGTGAAACTTCTGAAGGTTTGAAAGTTGACTTAATAACTGTTTTAGGATTCCATGGTGCTGGATCCTCATCATCAAACCTTTGATCACCATAATAAGTAGGTTTAGATGAAGTAACAGTCATTTCAGGTCCAAAGTGGAAGCTGTCAAGGTCAAAAAGTTCAGCAGGATGTGCTGGAATAAGAGTGTGTTTAGACTCATTGAACTTGACATTCAGTGTTTCTTCTACTATCTTGGTTCTTGAGTTAAAAACCTTGTAGGCTTTTCTAGTGGAGGAGTAACCAAGAAAATAACCTGAATCAACTTTAGCAGCAAACTTTGAAATAGAGTCTTTAATGTTTAGAATGAAACATTGACATCCAAAAGCCCTGAAAAAGGAGATAATGGGCTTTTATGCCATGAATAACTTCATACGCAGACTTGGAGTGTCTCTTGTTGACAAGGACTCTATTTTGAACATAACATGCAGTGTTAACTGCTTCACCCCTGAAATACAATGGTAGGCCTGAATCAGCTAACATTGTTCTTGCTGCTTCAATTAAAGTTCTGTTCTTACTTTCTACCACACCATTTTGTTCAGGAGTTTTGGGAACACTGAATTGTCTAATAATCCCTTTAGACAAACAGAATTCATCCAGAGTTTTTTTCTTGAACTCTGTCCCATTATCACTTCTAATGGCTTTGACAGATAGAGAATATTGTTTCTCTACTTGTAGAATGAAGAACTTGATGATTTCAGCTGCCTCATCCTTGGAGAATAAGAAGAATACCCATGTGAATCTTGAATAGTCATTAATGATGACCAAGCAATACTTGTTCTTACCAAGGCTCATGATTTTTACAGGCCCAAATAAGTCCATATGGAGTAGTTGAAGACATGCAGTTGTTTTTTATTCTTCAATAGACTTATAGGAGGACTTATGTTGTTTTCCCTTCAAACAGGATACACAGTGTTCTTGACACTGGTATACTTTCAAAGGTAGACCTCTGACCAAGCCAATTTTTGTGACTTTATTTATGGTTTTAAAGTTCACATGGCCAAGTCTCCTGTGCCAGAGATCAGTCTCTGAAGTTGATGCCTTTGAGAAGAAACAGGCAGTGTTGTTCAGTACTTTGTCATTTTCAATGTCCACTGCATAGACATTGCCACATCTTTTGGCTATCAACAAAGTATGATCTTCAATGATCTTCTCTATCAACTTCTGGCCTTCTGGTGATATGATCTTGCATGTTGTCTTTGTGAAAAAGGAAGAATATCCTTTATCACACATTTGAGACACACTTAGCAAGTTGTACTCAAGGTTTTCAACCATATTGACCTTTTCAAACTGTATTTTGCCAGAGGAGACATTGCCATGTCCTCGCACATATCCCTTAGAATTGTTCCCAAAGGATACAAATCCTTCTCTTTGACTGATAAAATTGTTTATCAGGTATCTGCATCCTGTCATGTGCATTGAGCCTCCACTGTCCACATACTAAATGCTATTTTAGCCTCTGGAGACCCTCTGCACAAAGTAGCAAATTAGTTAGATTTAGGAACCCAAGCCAGTTTGGCTTTGGGTTTGCTCTTGAGAACATTAACAGTTTGTTCTTGACCAGGTTGAGGAATCCATGTCTTTTTGGCAATGGATTTTTCATTAAGAGCAATTGTGGTATCCTTTTGAGGACCACCATCAACCCTGGTCATCAGTAGTTGTACCATGTTTATGAGATCTTTTATCTCAACAGTTTGTGAAACTGCTGATGATGTAGGTCTAACTACTGAAAGAGAATTTTGAGAAAAAGACTTTTGTTGAGATTTTATCTTTTTCTGAGAAAAGGTGTTTACTGGTTGTTGTTTCCTAGGATAAAAAGTTTCTTTAAAATCATTTTTGGTTTGTTTTCCCACAACCAGTTGTGAAATTTTCTTGTTGTACTGAATTCCTTTTCTATATTTACAAAATTCTGTCTTGTGGTTGAACAGACCACAGATTTCACATTCTTTTGCCTTTTGTTTTCATTTAAAGGCAAATTTCTAACTGTCTTGATTGGTTTTAGGTCATCAGTAGTTTTCAGGTTCTCAACTCCTGATGTAGATGAAACTACTGATGGCTTAAAGTCAGATTTTATCAGTACTTCTGAAGAACTTTCTTTGTGAGTTTTTAGAAAGTTTTCATGGAATGATGTGCATTCTTTCTCTTCAGAAGTTTCACCTGAAACAATTTTTCTCCCATCCTCAGTAGTTTTGGGGGAAAAATCTATTGGTGTTTCAGTGTGATTGTACCCTATGCCAAACCTAACATTTGAAGCACTTTGTTTGTTTAGCAGCAGTTGGTACCCCTTACAAGATTCTACCCATTTTTCACAAGTGACCTTGGTGTCAGCAAGCTTTTTTCTGACATTTCCTAGGTCATCTATCATTATTTTAAGTTGTGCTTGGGTTTCAATAGCATTGTTAGTTAATTTAGAATTTTCTTTTGCTTTTGCAGCAAGTTTTCTTTCCAAATCACATTTCATCTGAGTGAATTTTCTCTCGGAGTCATTTGCTTTGCCTTGTAAGTGCACATTGGTCTCTCTTATGAGAGCAAAAGATTCTTTACATGAAGTTGAACAAATTTTTGTTAAAGATTCTTTTGATACCTGAAACAGGGCAGATTTTGAGGTGCAGCCCTCAAATGCCATTAAGGCAAAATTCTTTCTGCCATTGTCAGGTTCTCCCCAGTTGATGTCAAACATTTTGTTGTCTGCATCAGGATTACACTCTGTGGTGTCAAAAGGAAGACTGCTCCAGTCAACATACCCTGAGGTGAACAAGCTTTGTTGTGAGGGTTGCTGAGTCTGTGGAGGTTGTTGAGCAGCAGGAATGGGAGGGATTGATTGTTGGCTTTGCATCTGTTGAGCAGGCATCTGTACATATTGTACTTGTGGCACATATTGGATTTGTGGAGCTTGTGCCTGTACAAAATGTGCACTCCCCTGTGTTCCATTATTCCTATTATAACTAGGGTTATACAGATTTCCAGACTGAGATTGGTTGTAGCTAGAGCTTTTACTATCTCTAGCAAAGTGTCCCAACTTTTGACACTTGTGACATCTAAGTTTAGATTTGTCAAAACCAATTTTTGTAGAACTGTTAAGTCCTGGAAATTTCCTTCCTGACCTTTTGTAACATTTGTTTGTTTTGATACTTAACATGGCCAGTTGGTGTAAAATTTCCATTTCTTCTAAGTCATCATTGCTGAAATTTTTTAAATCATCCATGATAAAACACATGTTATCAGCAGTTTGACTATATTCCTCATTGTCATAACCTGGGAATGATATTTCTGATGAGATCCCAGTAGTTATGTCAATGTGGTCAAAAGATCCAAAACTATTTGAACAAGTAGGTGAATCTTGTCCCAATAGTGCTGTACTACCTGGTAGATAGTCATCAGCAGTTTTACCAGAACTTTGCAACTTTTTCTTTTGATCAATTTCTCTTTCAAAAGTTAGTAATCTCCCATGTAATTTTGTAAGAGTGAGGGAGCTAAAGTCTGGTGAAGATCTTAAGACTATAGAATATGTTTCTAATTTTTCTGGTAAAGACCTTAAAAATCTATGAAGCATAGATACAGTTGTATAGGTCTGACCATTTAATTTTAGCTCAGATATTAATGAGGAGAATCTTTCAAATTGTTGAGTTAAAGTTTCCCCATTAATGTGAGCAAAAGTTTCATACTGTTGAGCCAGGATTTCTCTGGTGTTGGCAATCACCTCTTCAGTTCCTCCAAACTGTTCTTTGAGGCAGTCCCAAAGCTCTTTGGCACTATCACAATGTAATAGGCCTGAGTAGATTTCATTTGGGAGTGCCATTGCCAACATAGAGAAAGCTTTAGCATCAAGCTCAAATTTTAGGAAATCATCATCTGTATAGTCTTTTGGGTCTTTTGTTATTTCTTCTTTAGTTTCAAGATTGATATTTCCTGGTTTGTGAGGACCATATATCACAGATTTCCAGCAACCAGTGTTGGTCTGTGATAATGTATGTGCCATTCTCCTTTGCCAGATATTGTATTCATTTCTTACTAGCATAGCAGGTTTATTGGCAGAACCAGTATTATGAGGATCCATTTTAAAGGGTATTGATTTGTCAAATATCTCTTAAAGTGATAGATGTTGATAAAAGTGAACTTTTAATCCTTTATTGAATATCAATAAGAGCCTGTGTCTGATTCTCAATGTGTTAGATTGATGTGTGATCAGATAAACCAGAGCTCGGATACCAATTGTAGGATCAGTAATGCTCTTGATATATTGCTTGCTAGTGAACACTTATGTGTTTAGCAAGTTCAATCAGATTTGCACAGCGGAATGATAAGTAAAGTTACACTATCAACAGGAGTTATTACTCCCACAGGATGTTTGAAAACTACAGATAAGTTTAATGAGAATCTAAGTAATGAATGTGAATGATAATAAATACTCAAACAGATTCTCAATAAATGAAATGGAAAGAACAATAATAAGCTTTGAAGGATTTCTGTATTAATCAAAATCCATGTCTAAAACAGAGGGGATGAACCCATCTATTTATAGACTTTACATATACATGAACCTTGTCAAAAAGCAAGTCAGAAACAAGTTGCATTCTTGGAACTTGTACAAAAGATAAAGTAATACTAAACTAATAAACTACTGAAACATAAGTCGGTGAGAAAGATTCTTTACAAGAGCTGATGAATGACAAACTACTGATGAGTAGTTTGTCTTCAGTAGTTCTTCAGTGAACTGTCTGGTTAGACTTCAGAACTTCTGATACTTCTTCTTCAGTACTTGTTGAATCCTTCTTCAGTACTTTAGTCTTCTTTCTTCAGTAGTTCTATACTTAGGATATTTTGCAGAAGTGAATTAGACTAACGTTTACAAAAGTGGTTTCACCAATCCTTTTTGTCCTAACATCATTTTTCATAAGAGAATTATTACCTTGCAAATCGTTTAGGAAGAATGTAGTGGAGATGGATTGTGGAGTTATCTGGATATATGTATCTACAATTTTGGAGACAATTGCCTAAGGCTTTTTGTCTTTTACGAGACACTTAGCTTTAAGCTCGAACATTTTCAGAATATCCACATATGCTAGAGCATCAACGGTGAGGATGGGTAGGTATTTCGATATGCAGAACACATCGATTATAGATTGAAATGGACGGTTATGTTGTGTTTTAACTAGATATGGTAGATAGTTATGGGGTTTTCTACTTGAAGATCCACTCAAATGATTGAAAGAAATGAAGTGAATTGGATTTTGGTCGACAGAGAAAATCGATTTTGTGAATTTATAATTCAATAAGATAGAAGATGGAAAGTTTCAAAGTTGAATGGATTTAGGTTTTAATTGATAGAGAAGCGCTTTTCGGTTTTTTTAATAAAATAAGACAGTGTAATCTCTATATGGATGTAAGAGGGGTTTGCTATATAAAAAATTGATGCTGACATCTCCAAAATTGATGCTGACATGTCCAAAAGTTGTTTGAGAACGTCTGTTGACAAGTCAACAGATGTTGTAAAACAAGTTAAAGAATAAAATGAGGATAGCATTCAACACTGATAGAATTTGGTTAAACAGATTGTTATTTTATTTCAACAGAGACTTGACAGCCAAAATAATGATTGAGAGTATAACTTGACAGCCACGAACCTTCATGTTTTTTTGTTACTTTATATTATAAATTCATTTGAAGATCGTGGTTAGTTACTTGAATGCATATCATCGATCTGCAATCATTTATTTTAGATTTTCAAATTAATTTTCTTTTTTCGAATTTTAATTTGGTTTCATTCAACTGGATCTTCATTTATTATTTTTTCTAATTCGATCAGTTCGTTTTTTTTCTAATTATCATGGGATCGGGACTCAAGGAGGGTAGATCACGCAAATTTACCTACGATTTTATTCTATGTGATTGTTATTTACATTGCAAGTCGTCATCATAGTAATCCCATCCCCATTCATCATTTCAACCTAGATCCTTCTTATTAATTAGGTTACAATCACAGATATAATAATAATAATTACTATTATTATTATTATTATTATTATTATTATTATTATTGTTATTATTTGATCATCAATTTCAGTATTTATAATTATAGATTAATTACATAATTCAGATTTGTTCCGAAACACGCAAATCCTTTTGATCTTTTTTTTATCCAAACCAAGCAAACCCATCATCTGTTTTTACAGGAGAATCTTGATCTTTTATAAGGATTTGATTGTTTTGTGAGGGTATAAAGGGTTTCAGATCTGTGCTTTTTGACCAAAACACGCAAAAGAACGTTGGTTGTCTTGTTTGCTGGTTGATCGGATACACAAGAAACAAGACAAAAGGCGTTGGTTCATTTGTTTGGTATGGCCTTGATCTACCGAGTGCGTCCTTACGGCATGCTATACCATACCAAGACCCAGGTGAATTGTTAGTGCATTATTCATGTATGTCCCTAGCTAGTGATCCGGTACAGAATGTCGAAGGTTCAGATAATTAGAAAATGACCAAGACTTTAACATGTGTTAAAAAGTGCTGATGACCTGAAAGTGGAAAAAGTGGGCGAAGGTGGAAATATATTGGACATAATGGGCGAATGTAGAATGAAAAGGGGCGAATGTGGAAAGTTTCCACATTCGACCATTCACACTGGGCGAATGTGGAATCTGTCCACATTCGCACCATGAAAAGGGGCGAACCTGCAGAGCCTATAAATAGATTTTGAGTATTTGTGATGAAAATAGAGTTGTCAGTTGTGTCTGTGTTCAGGTCAGGTTCAGAGGTTGTTTTTGAGAAATTGTGTGTGTGTTCTAGATTAACATAAACTGATTGTAAAAGCTTATTTGAAAGAAGTTAATCTATGAAATGATGTTGAAAATGATCTTGATTGTGTTGTGATTTGTGTTTTATCAATTTGTTCAGAACTAGGGTTTCCGCACCTAGTTTTGTGACTTGTATGATCGTATAATCCTGTTTTAGCTAAAATCTTTCACTCACAAAGTGGTATCAGAGCATAGAGGATCATACAATAACAAATTTGATAAAATCAGAGCTGATTTGGACATGTTTTTGATCTAAAATCTTCTGTTTTTACATAAACATTGTTTTTAAGTGTTTTTGATCGATTTAAAGGAGAATTTGTGGTCGAATTCAAGTTTTCCAAGAATTAAACTTGCTCCAAATCAATTCCGAATCATAACCTGATTAAGATCATTCAAATCCACAAACTTTTGATAATCAGAGATCAAAATAACCGTTTTTCAAAGTGTAACCGTTTTTCAAAATCTGAAAATTACTGAACTGGGCGAACCTGTACATTTTGGGGCGAACCTGGAATCTTCATCTGATAAAATGGGCGAACCTGGAATCTTCATCTGATAAAATGGGCGAACCTGGAATTTTTGGGCGAACGTGGAATAGAAGTGGTCGAACGTAGACATTTTTGGGCGAACGTGGAATTTGAATTTTGATATTCTACATTCTTGTGATTATTTTACATTCGCCTGATACTTTTGGACGAACGTGGAATCAAAAGGGGCGAACGTAGAATTACCAGGGGCGAACGTAGAATTTAGTGCCTAAAAATTTCGACCTGATTTTTGTAAATTTTCTAAGTGTTGAATTTTTCGAAGTTCGTGATCATGTGGAAATATAGAACGGAAGAGGAGATCCAAGCTCTAGTAGAAGCTGAAAGAAAGCAACAACGTTTACTGAGACAAAATTCTCAAGTTGACAACATTTGGGGAGTTCCAATGACACCGAAACCAACCGATGAAATGGTACATGTTAACAAGTGTGTTAACAGAGAAAGTGTTCTTTGGAATGGTGTATGTTTAGTCAAACAAATGAGACATGATGATTTCAGTGAAGTGTCAAAGAGTGATTTGAGTTCTGATACGAGTTCAGAACAAAGTACATCAGAACAGAGTGATAGTTCAAATGGTGATGCAAAATCTGATAATGGTAATAAATCAGATGATGAGGTAAGTGCTAGTTGTTTTAAATGTGTCAAGTTGAATTGTGAATTGATGACACTTATTGAGGACAAACAGAAACTAGCAAATGAACTAGAAAATTGTAAAAACCAAATTAAAGTTTTTGAAAAGAATGAAAAAGATTTGTTAAATAAAATTGAATCTTTAAAGAAAGAAATGTTAGAAATGAATAAAAGTGTTTCAAAGAATACTTCCACATCAGAGTGGGAAATCACAACACCTTGCGTTGTTAATTCTGATTCTGAAGTGAAACAAGTGTTTGAACAGAAAACTGAAAATGTTGAAACAACTTCAGAATCTGAATCTGAAGAAAAACCCATATTCAGTTTTCCTGAAGGAGTTGAAGGATCCTACATGTTGGAAGGACATGACAATTTGATTTTAAACAAAGATTTTCTAATCGAGAATATCGAACAATCTCTACTTAAATGTATTTTTGTTGATAATCTTGAGTTGTTAAATAAATTTAGAAATCAATTTGATCATCTTCATTTTGAACTCAGTCCTAACCAACATGAGAATAAAGAGGATCAAAAGAAAAATGTTGAAAATAAGAATGGTCCTAAAGTAAAGGGATCAAAACCAAACAAATCGAAAGGAAATGATCAGATGAAAAATTCTCATCAAAAGAATTCAAGAAATTTTTCATCTAGATCATATGACTATTATGATTATTCATATAAATCTCGATTTGATGGTTATTGGGGAAACAACTCACCACAGTATTCTCATGGTTATGTTGAATGGAGAAACTGTTTTGAATGTGGTGAAGTTGGACATATTGCTGCTCATTGTCCCTATTGGTATTGGGATGACGGGTATGCATGTGATTTTGAAGAGTATAGGTCTTGTTATAACTGCGGAGAGTGTGGGCATTTAGTTGCTTACTGTCCGTATGTTAAACAGAAAAAGACAGAAGTGAAATTTGCTAAAAATTCAGGCAATGTCAGAAAGCCTGTGTCCCCAAAACCAATCAAGAAGCAAAAGGGAAAACAGGTTGTGTATGACAATCGTAACAAAATTGCCTTGAATAAAAATGGAGATTGTGGATGGGTTGCTAAGGTAAGGGGGAGTTCTAAGGCTAAGCCTAAGAATAACTCTAAACCTGGGTCTTCATCAGTTAAGTCTGAGAAGATTCCAAACAAAGTTCAGAAGCAGGTGTCAAACATGAAACCTGAAAAGTTGAAAATCAAAACGATTTCAACAAAATCTAAAATAAACTCTGAACGTGTTTGGAAACCCAAATCACTTTCTAAGTCAATAGCAATTTCTACTTCAAATCAATCCATTGAAAAACCAATTGATTTTTCAAAAGGAGAATGGATTGATGTTCCGAGAAGTGATGACCTTGGACGACCCATCATTGTGAAGGGATGGGTGCCTCTCTTATGCTAATTGTTTAATAAGTGTGCAGATTGTTCCAGACAGATCTATTAGCTATTCTTTGATAAGTTGATAGTGGAGCATCTGTATACACACTATTTATTGGAGAGGTGAAGGTCAAGGAAGGGTTATTGAAGAAGGAAAACATGATTTCAATAGAGAGGAGAGTGTTTGTAGTTTGACTCCAACCTCTGAAGCCGGAAAAAGTGTAATCTCTTGCAATTGTTCTCAGGTGTTGGATTTCAATAACAGATACGACAAAATGGTTTGCTAATTGAAAAATCTAAATGAGTCTAGTAATCTGAGTGGAAAATGGTTTTTTTTTTTAAACTCAGTGGGTAAACCGCATCGGATATCATTTTATTTTGTTTTTCTTCAAAAAGTTTAAAAATCCAAAAATATGCTTATTTTTAGATTTTTAGGGGGAGAAAAAAAAATTTCAGAAAAATCAAAATAAAAATTAGAAAATCAAAAATGAGTTTTTCCTGGAGAAAAAGAGGAGATGATAGTACATCAGTGGACTGTCAGACTACTCTAAAAACAAAAATAATTTGATAAACATTGAGTAGCCACTACAATTATATATTGGTAGGCTTGAAATCAAAATTTAAAGTTCAGCATGGTGATATAAATTTAAAATCAATAACTGATAATCATGTGGATCAACGTATCGTTGGCATATGGTCTTAGTACCGAAATTTCGTTTGATAGATTGCCAAAATCGGAGGTTTCGGGTCGTTATATTGAAAGTTATCTGGGGATAGCCTAACTGATCTTTTGTCGTATTGATTTACGGACCTAGATTAGTCAGGGTATCTTATTAAAAGATCTTTAATGACAAAACCTTAAGTTACCGAATGAGGAACTTAATATGTGTGAAGATAATCAAAGATTATCTAATACATCGTATCCAATCATTGATGCAAATCATGATTGATATTAGTCCTCACCCTGGTTGAGTGCATAAGTCGCTTTGAAGCATTAATTTGCTGACCTGTCACCACTGTGCCTCATACCTTGTAACTAACAGATAACTACAGTATAATCACGCGTTACAATGAAACTTTGCGCAATTCTTGATACGGGAATGTGTCGCGAATGCGGGGACCATAGATTTTTTCAGTATCTAATATTACTATAATGTATCTAAAGTGCTGAGCAATGAATGATGATTTTGAGTTTAAGTGGACAAACATACTGGTAATGGTTGTAGGATGCTCAATGTCAAAAACAGAAAATTAATCAAAAAGTGTTATGACTGACTGTTTCAATACTGATATGATCCTCTTAACCGGAAAATTCACAAAAATATGTTGAATTTACTTTTATGCAATTACATTGGAAAATTCAAAAAGATTTTTGGTGTGTTTTAGCTTAAACTTTGAAAAATCAAAAAGTTTTGTTTCAACTTTATTTTCGATAACCGATGTTGGGATACTGAATGAGAATGCTCAGATACTTAAAAAGTTGAAAAAGATTTCAAATTTTCAAGTTTCTGGTACATATTTAAAATGTTGTATAGTTCAGGGGGAGAACTATTGAGGGTCAAAAGGAATGTGAAGAGTACTTCCGAGATTTTTGTCGTGTTTAACGCCGGTTGTAGTTTGTGCAGTTTTTAGTAAATTTTTCTGCAGAATCAAATACAACAGGTGCACTACTCAAGATTCATCGACAAATTGTGTAACAGAACAAGACCCAAACCTGAACATCAAGATTACCAGAACAACAGAAGTTAGTAAGAAGTTAAAGAAATGATGAAGATTGAAGAAATCAAGACTATCGTCTATTTTCATCTCTGAATGAACAAATGACAAAGCCAAGATTTTTTGAGTCTGTCTGAGATTTCAAAGCTTACTGGAGAGATAGATAGGAACTTCGACACAAACGTGCATGAAAGATGGAAAGTTTTCAATCAAGACTTGAAGAATTGATAACTTTCTGCTTTGGTACATCACTAGCTAGGTCCAAGGGGGAGATTGTTAGTGCATTATTCATGTATGTCCCTAGCTAGTGATCCGGTACAGAATGTCGAAGGTTCAGATAATTAGAAAATGACCAAGACTTTAACATGTGTTAAAAAGTGCTGATGACCTGAAAGTGGAAAAAGTGGGCGAAGGTGGAAATATATTGGACATAATGGGCGAATGTAGAATGAAAAGGGGCGAATGTGGAAAGTTTCCACATTCGACCATTCACACTGGGCGAATGTGGAATCTGTCCACATTCGCACCATGAAAAGGGGCGAACCTGCAGAGCCTATAAATAGATTTTGAGTATTTGTGATGAAAATAGAGTTGTCAGTTGTGTCTGTGTTCAGGTCAGGTTCAGAGGTTGTTTTTGAGAAATTGTGTGTGTGTTCTAGATTAACATAAACTGATTGTAAAAGCTTATTTGAAAGAAGTTAATCTATGAAATGATGTTGAAAATGATCTTGATTGTGTTGTGATTTGTGTTTTATCAATTTGTTCAGAACTAGGGTTTCCGCACCTAGTTTTGTGACTTGTATGATCGTATAATCCTGTTTTAGCTAAAATCTTTCGCTCACATGAATTCTTTCCTAAACCATAATAATAACAATCAGTATACTTATCTAGTTTAGTTTTTTGTTTTAATTGTGTACTTATTGCTACTCGATAAATTGTCTCCTATCTGCCCATTGTATTGTGTATTTTTTTGCTCTTTAACTTTACGTGTATATAGTCGTAATCATAGCCAGTAGCTGCAATGATTTTTCCTTGAGTTCATGTCAAAGGACAAGGGGTTCTTGTAGGGGAAGGGATAGGGATTATAATTTTTGTGTGGCCTCTTGGAATGTAGGAACTCTAACTGGTAAATTGTTGAAGGTGGTAGATGCACTTAAGAGGCGTAGGGTTCAGTTAGCGTGTCTGCAAGAGACTAGGTGGAAAAGCAATAGAGGGGGAGAGTACAATGGGTACAATCTGTTATATTCAGGGTCGAATGGGACTAATAATGGGGTAGGTTTTCTCGTGGCTTCAGGATTGCAAAAGAATGTGGTTGAGGTGACAAGACATAGCGATAGAATTATGATGTTAAGATTAGTAGTAGGTGAGGTTGTAGTGGCGGTAGTGTGTGCCAATGCACCACAAGTAGGTCTAGGAGATCAGGAGAAGAGAGATTTTTGGGATTGCTTGGATGTAGTAGTGAAGGCAATACCTAGACAGGAGAAAATAATTATAGGAGGTGATTTTAATGGTCACATTGGCGAGGATAGCGATGGATTTCACTTGGTGCATGGGGGCTTTGGTTTTGGTGTTAGGAACGAACCTGGTAGGGACCTTCTAGAGTTTGCGATGGCTCACGAGTTAGGTATTATAAACTCGTTCTTTAGGAATAGGGAATCTCATTTGGTTACGTTTAGTAGTGGTGGGCGGAGCTCGCAAATTGACTATCTCATGATGAGACGCGAAGCTCGTCGTTGGTGGAAGGACTGTAAGGTTACACCCGGGGAGACAACGGTGACTCAATATCATTTGTTTGTGGCAGATATAGGTCTAAGAGAGAAGTTGGTTCAAGGAGAGAGGATTATCCGACCTAGGATTCGATGGGGAAACATGAAGGGAGAAAAAATTGTAGAGTTCAAAGATAAGGTCATCTCTAGCGCAACGACAAATCCGAGTAGAGGCGCGGATCAGATGTGGGAGGATATGGTTGCTATCCTTAATCAGGTGGCAACTGAGACTCTAGGGGTCACTACGGGAACGTCTAGTGGGCATAAGGAGTCTTGGTGGTGGGCTGAGAAGGTGCAGATCAAAATTAGGGGTAAGCATGATAGTTTTAGAGATCTTTTGAGGTGTGTCAATGATCGGGAGCGTGCAGCACTTAAGGAAAGATACAAAAAGGCTAAGAGGGAGGCAAAGAAGGTAGTGGCAGAGGCAAAGAACACGGCCTATAAGAAGATGTATGATCGAATAGAGACTAAAGAGGGGGAACATGATATGTTCAAGATTGCCAGAGCTAGGGAGCGTAGGAGGCAAGATCTAGGGATGGTGAAGTTTATAAAGGGAGAAGATGGACATATTCTAGTAAAGCAACGCAATATTATGCTAAGATGGCAAACATATTTTTGCAATCTTTTCAACGGCGGGAGAGCTTACCAACAAGATCATCACAACCCCATCCCCTAAAGTCTGGCACCGAATAAGTGCTACTATCGAAATATTACACGAGGAGAAGTGAGATCTGCACTCAGGAAGATGGGAAAGGCTAGGGCAGTTGGTCCAGACAACATACCGATTGAGGTGTGGAAGTGTCTTGGAGAGGAAGGAGTCCAATGGCTAACTCATTTGTTCAATTGTATTTTCAAATCTAAACAAATGCCAGAGTAGTGGAGGAGTAGTGTCATAGTGCCTCTGTATAAGAACAAAGGTGACGCCCAGTGTTGTGGCAATTACAGAGGTATTAAGTTGTTAAGTCATACTATGAAATTATGGGAAAGGATTATTGAGGCTAGAATTAGAAGAGAAACTCGGGTTACTGTAACCCAATTTGGTTTCATGCCAGGGCGGTCAACCATGGAAGCAATACATATCCAAAGGAGGTTAATGGAAAAGTATATGGAGAAAAAGCGGGATCTGCATATGGCCTTTATAGATCTTGAAAAGGCGTATGATAGTGTACCACGTAACTGATTTGGGATAGTCTGGAGAGTAGAGGGGTTGTAGAGGATCGGTTTTATAGAAAAACACTAGATGATCATACAAATGGAACAATCTAGGTGCGGAAACCCTAGATAGTATGCAATATGATAAACATCAAATCAGAACACAATCGAATACCTTTTCATAAACATTGTTGATTAAACCTTTACAATAGTGTTTACAATGAAATAAACCTTTAACAAAACTTTTCAGAACACAGAGAGAATACACAGAAAACACTAGACTCCAAATGACCAACTACTTACTTCAAAATAAAACTTAAAGTATTTATACTGCTGCACATTCGACCTCCCGATATAAGCTCGAATGAGATCTTCGACCATCAGCATAGCTCGAATCAAAATAATCTTCTTCATAAGCTTCCTTCGACAATATAAAAGCTACCTTCGACCCCTCGATAGGTCGAACAAGACATTTATCAACATCAAAACTTCCAAATAATGCTATATAGACAATCCACATGCGACAGTCACATTCTGTGCACTTACAAACTCCTCTTTGACTATTGCTTGGATTGTAGTCGTTCTTGATCAAGCGCTATGTTCAACAGCTTGATTCGGAAAGCTTTCTTCTGCTTTTTGCTCATCTCTGGTTCTAAATGACGTTTCGTTGAACTTTTCTTCACTTCACACACTTTAACATACTTTCCCAACTTCTTGTCAAAATCACACCCCGCATTGACATCCCATGCAAAACAGAAACATACAACCATGTGATATTTCATCGCTTGCTCCATGTCTTTCTCTTCACAGTAAATAGGATTGTAGTACAACATGATGATATCTTCATACGAGCAATTGATAAGCCACATAGGATCAAAGATATGTATTTTCTTGAATTCACCTCTCTTATCCTTCAACAAGATGATAGCTTCAGCCGTTCTCTAATCATAATACCAAATAACAAATTCCTTGCTGAAATGTTGTTGAATAGGCATCAATGGAATCCGTTTCAACACGACTGGAGGTTTGTATTTCAATGTCACCTTGTTCAGACCACTTCGTTCTGCTCTCCCATGACATTTTATCAGCAAAGTAACCAACAACATCATTATTAACAGAGGCACCGCTCATCGTGTGTCTACAAATGTCTCTTACAGCCCAGTACGGCAAGGTTTTAATATCATGGAACCTGTGAATGTACAGAATTCCCTTTTCCCATTTCACACCAATGCAACGTAACTGTCTGAGATATTTCCAACCCAAAGTTCTTCCTTTTAATAGCTCATTATGGTATTTGTAGAAACCTCCTTGTACTTCTGTCTTTGGTCGGTTAGCTTCTTTTTCTTTCAATCTTTTCAACAATTCTTTCAAGTCATCAGATTGTTGAACATTTGGTTTCTGATTGGCATTATTCTTAAACACTTCATCAATAAACTTCTTACTTTTCTTCACATCAAGTTTCTCAGCTTTATCAAGTGTATCTTCATTAATCTCAAGTATCACACCTTCCTCTTTCTCTTTGAAATACTCCGGATATTCTTCACTAGTAATATCCTCTATCTCAATATCTTCAAAAACAGGAGTATCTCTATCATCAGAATGATTACCTGCATCTTTCTCTGGAATATCAGAAATCTCTTTATCATTCATTATATCTTCTAGAGACTTCCCTATCTGCTTAGCCAATCCTTCTAAAATCTCTTTAGAAACTACCACAGATACTTCACCATCCTCTAGATCAGGATCATTGTATTCTAGTTCAAACTTCATATCATCAGACTCAAAAATCTCTGGAAACTTTCCTGTCAGTTCAATTGTCTAAACATTCTGCTTCAACATCTGACGATACAAGTTTTTATCTTCAACCGACAAAGCATTAATCTTCTCTGTCCAGAATATGCTATCATCATCAACATTTTCACCAGGTGTCTTTTTGGAGCTAGACTCACCTGTGTCTCCTTTATCAGTTTCTATCTTTTCATACCTATACTTATCAGTATTATCATCATCTTCATCAGAATTATCATCTTCATCACCTTTATCATCTTTCTTTCCACCACTTTTATCACCAGCATCATCATTATCTGATGAATCATCAAATTCATCATCATCACCTTCTTCATCATCAGACGGTTCATAATCAACCTGCTCTTCTTCTTTTTCTTTATCCTTTTCTCCATCCTTTAACTGTGGAGCTTTTGAATATAGATCATCAATCATCTTTCTCAGACTTTTGTTGGTTGACTTGATCTGTTTGTTTTCATGCTGTAAATACTTGATTCTTCGTGTATTTCTTTTACCATGAGCCAACATCTGATTTTCTTCCTGAAGCTCTTTGACTTTTGCTTCAATCTCTTCTTGATTCGCTTTGGAGGATAAAACAATCTGAAACATTGTTTTTTCATCTTCTCTCATCTGTCTAATCTCCTCCTGCTATTGATTAAACGCCTTCATAACATTTTCTATCTGGCAATTAACAGCTTCCATTATCTCACTTGAAACTGTAACCTGTGGTGTAGATGATTCGGCAGTAAGTGTAGCTGCAGGTTTAGTAGTTTTCTTCTGCACTTGTTCTAATACAGTCTTCAGCAAACTAGAAAAGTTTTCAGGAGCTGGAGATGGGTTCACATAAACTTCCTCCTAAATAACTTTCTTTTTCTTCACTACTGGGGATGTCACGGTGTTGTAGCTTTTGAGCTTTCGATTGATGGTAATTTGACTAACACAGCAATCTCTCTATCTCTCTTTTTCTTTGGATTCACTTTCTTAGCCATGGTTTTGCTTCTGGCTTTCTTCATCTTTTCACCTACTACAGGAGATCCAACAAAATCAAGATTATCAATCGTCAACTCCAAATCTTGATCATCAGCTGCTGGAGGACTTTTCTCCAGTTCTTCAATCGCTTTGTTCAAACTATCAATCTCACCAACCACAGTGCCCTTGCGTTTATTGGTCTTGACAGTTTCTTTCCATGAATCCCATTCTTCATCATCCTCGGTCTCTTCCGAATCAGCAGACTCTTCATCAACTAACAGCGTTTTAGCTTTGCCTTTCTTCTTTACGACCTTCTGTTTCTTAGGTTCAGCTTCATCAACTTTTTCCTTCCCTTTACCATACTTAGCACCTTTATTAATCATCTGACGCTTCCGTTTAGCATCTTTGTCTACAGGGAATAACGGGCTATCAGAATCAGACTCACTCTTGTCATTCCTTGCTTTGTCTTTGCATGGATCCTTATAAGCCAGATTAATCAAATGTCCAAACAAATTCTTGAATGGAGGTCTTTCATTTTTAGGAACACCTTTGTAACCTTTCATTCTTGCTAAAGTACTGAGATTCATATGACTTTGATACACAATCTGCTTTGGATATTTCTTCAAATCAGGATACTTGTTATCAAACGCCATCTGAAGGAATCTTGGGTACAAAAGAAACTTATCCGTCTTCAATCCCTTCAACACTTCCATCATGTGCTCAAAAATCATTCCAGAAACATTAAAAGTCTCGTTCAAGATCAAAGCAACAACTAAAGAACTCAAGCTCTTCCTCAGCACATCATAACCTCCTCTAACAAGTCGAAATACATGCAGGATTACAAGTAGCAAATACTTGAAGTGAGGACACAGCTTAGCTTTATGAAGTAAACCATCAGTGATTGGAGCATTGTATTTCATTCTGAGGAAACACTTCCTCTACTCAATCCAAGATAACTCTGTAGGATCTGTAGGAGAATCTCTCAGCTGCAAAGCTTCCCGAATATCATCTTCAGTCACCAACACAATATTTCCCTGAATGTAGCTTTGAATTGTTGTTTTCCCTTCCTAGTAACTCAACACTGCTCTCTCCCAGAAGTCAACATGATGATCCTTATATATCGTCTTTGTTGTAGCAAGAGCGTAGATAACTCTGCATCTCTGTAAGAAATCAATAATCCCTAAAAACTCAACATGTAGCTTCACTTCACCAATGAATGCACAACAGTTGTGTGTTGGTTCAAACAATAACTCCTTGGGTTCCTTAGATTTCTCTTTATCTTGTTGTTCAACCATTTTAATATGCAAACACACATAAAAACAAACATGAAAATGTATCAGAAACGGACAAAATTGAGTTTTGGTTAAAACACTTCTTCATTCGACCCAGGCGGGGGTTCGAATGAGGATAAATTGATTCGATGAATAAAAAGTTACATTCGACCTCAAACATGTATATTCGACCTAAAATAGTCTCCTTCGACCCTATAGAGTCTCATCCGACACTGGTATACTCGTCAAATATAACTGTTTGATATTCAAAATGATCAAAATTCAATTCAGCCAATTTAAACATCAAATTCTTGTTTGTTAAGATCCTAATATGGCCGATTAACAATTTTCAACCATCAATTGTAACTATTAACCCATTATCAATGGTTTTCTCACAAAATCTAGGGTTTTATAATTTTAAACAATCGATTATGTTCATGAACAAGTTTAAACACTGGATTTTGGTTGTTTCTCCCCCTAAAACCATCGATAATGGTTTGTTTACCATCAATTGATGTTTAAACATGTTCTATAAGGTCTAATTAGGTGTCTTAGGGTTTAAAACTTCAATCGATGATTCTGCCCTGAAAACTGGTTCATTACCTGTAATTATTATACGAAAATGATCAGAATTCAGCAATGAACAATAACGAATGATCAAAAACTCAAGATCAACAAGGTCTGGTTACGAGGGAAATTTTGAATTTTTTTTTTATGAGATTCGAAAGAAGTGATCTAGTATATATAGACTCCACCTTCGACCCTAGAATGGGTTCGAATGAGAAGATCTAGTCTTCCTTCGACCCTAGTTAAAGGCTCGATAGAGACCATATGGTTCGAATGAAGAAAACATCACTTAAACACTCTCATTCGACCTATTTAAAAGGCTCGAATGATGACACAAACTCTCCTTCGACCCAACGAAGGGACGAATGAAAGTTTGGATTTATGAAAATTTTACCAAATTTTAACTTCGAATCCCATATTGTCAATTTTGATCATTTAAACCTTCAAACATTCATCATTTACCATTTGAATGATACAAAACTCAGATTGGTCTGTCAAACTTTAGAAAATTACCATCAATCACCATCGGTTATTGAAAACAAAGCAGAAATGCAAAACCATATGGATTTTCTGAAATTTTTGTTAAAACACACCAAAAATCTTTTTTAGTTTTTGTATATATGAACTAAATCAATAGAAAGCAATAAACTTTTTGTGATTTTCCGGTAAGAGGATCATATCAGTTTTGAGAGATCACATCATACCGTTGTTCTGTTATATTTAAACTGTTACTGACAATGTAATTTTGGCAACTGCTGATATTGTTATTCACATAAACTCACATGAATACTTGTTATGCAATGCTTTAGACTGATACTGCAATGTATATTATAAACCAATTCACCTGTGGTTCCCACACACACGGCATACTCCCATATCAAGGAATTTTGGACAAATATCCATTGTAACGCGTGATTATGCTTTTGTTATCTGTAGTTACAAGGTATGAGGCACAGAGGTGTACAGGTCATCAACTCAATGCTACAGAGTAACATATGCACTCTACCAGGTTGAGGTCTTATATCAATCATGACTTGCATCAATGATTAGATACGATGCATTAGATAATCTTTGATTATCATCATACATTCAAAGTTCCTCAATTCGGTAACTTTCGGTTTTGGCATTAAAACTCTTTTATAAAGATACCCTGCCTGATCTAGGTCCGTAAAACCTTATGACAGAAGATCAGATAGGCTATCCCCAGATAACTAGTAACATAACGACCCGAAACCTCCGAATTTTGTACAAACCCTATCAAACGAAATTACGGTACCAAGACCATATGCCCATGAGCTGTTCGGCCACATAGTAAATAGTTTGATATGTGTGTATCAGGCACGCAGTAATAAGTCTACAAAGCCTATCAGCACACCACACTGAATTAACATTTATCAAGCATTTATACTTATCATTTCTTTAGCGTGCAATAGATCCTCACTGATGTACTATCATCTCCTCTTTTTCTCCAGGAAAAATCATTTTTGATTTTCTGATTTTTATAGATTTTGAAATTTTTCAATGTTTTTGGTTTTTCTAATAATGCTCCCCCTGAAATTAAAAACATGTTTTTGGATTTTTGAATTTTCTGAAAGCAAAAACAAAAATAAAAATGATAAACCAAGGTGACGATTAGTCTTGTTTTTCTTTAACACCATTTGCTTTTAATAAAAATTCAAATCTTGATCTGTCAAAAGTTTTGGTAAAAAGATCAACCCTCTGATAGTCAGTGTGGATTTTGACCATATCAATCAAACCTTTAGCATAGCAATCACGGATAAAATGATACTTAATCCGGATGTGCTTAGCCTTAGAGTGATTAACATTGTCTTTAATGAGTGCGATAGCAGCTTCATTGTTACAATGAATTAGGGTTTTAAGAAATTGCAAACCGTAGTCGTGCATTTGCTGTTTAATCCACAAAACCTGTGAGCAACAACTCGAGGATGCTACATATTCGGCTTCACATGTAGATAAAGCAACTGCTGTTTACTTTTTGCACTGCTAGGTCACGAGCCTGCTCCTCAGAAATTGACATCCAGCCGTTGTGGATTTTGTGTCTTTGTCACCTCCGCCAAAATCTGCATCACTAAAAGCAATAAAGTCAAAATTATCAACATTAGGGTAACATAGTCCACGCGAGGCACAAACCTTCAGATATCTCAGGATTCGTTTGACAGCTGCCATGTGACTCTGTTTTGGCTTCGATTTATATCTAGCGCAGAGACACGTTGCAAACATTATATCCGGACGAGATGTAGTTAGATACATCAAAGATCCGACGACGGCTCTATATGTAAAGGGATCAATGAGCTCCCCCTTAGCATCAACTCCAATCCCGTGATTGGTTGGAATGGAAATATCCATAGGCTTTAAATCATCCATCTGGAATCCACTAAAGACTTCAGAAACATAATAAAGATGCCCGTTGGCAATTGATCCACCTGCAAGCCCAAAAAGAATTGCATTTCTCTCATAGTGCTCATCTCGAACTTTTCCTACATGACTCGCTCAAATTCTCTGCATAAAATTTCATTAGTAGAACCAAATATAATGTCATCAACGTAAATCTGAACAAGAAGCAAGTCACCCTCTGTTTGTTTTATGAACAGGGTACAGTCGACCAAATCTCGTTTGAATCCTTTTGAAAGAAGATATGTGCTAAGCATCTCATACCATTGTCTTGGAGCTTGGTGCAAACCATACAAAGCTTTATTATGCTTGTAGACCTTATCCCGGTGGATAGGATCCTCAAAACCTGGTGGTTGCCCAACATACACTTCTTCCTTGACCACACCATACAGAAAGGCACTTTTGACATCCATCTGATACACCTTGAATTTCTTGTGCGATGCATACGCAAGAAACATTCGGACTGCTTCAATGCGCGCAACAGGTGCATAGACTTCATTGTAATCAATTCCTTCTGTTTGACGAAAACCTTGTACGACCAATCGAGCTTTGTTTCTGACAATAACGCCTCGATAAACCTTTTTACACTTGAATACCCACTTGGTACCAATTTTCTTCCGGTCTGATGGTAAATCTGTCAGCATCCAGACTCCGAGTTTCTGAAACTATAAAAGTTCCTGCTGCATAGCTTCAACCCAATTATCATCTAAAACCGTGAGTAATTATTACAAATGTTTTGGTGGTTAAGCTTCATCATTTGTTACACATTTCAAGATTTTAATTATGAAGTTGAAAAGACTTCTGTAATTTAAATATATAGTGATATCTTAAAAACAAATTGAATCATCTAATAAAAGATGTTGTTAACTAAAGTAAATGTACATAATAATATGAACTGGAATAATATTAGCACAAGCAATACCAATTGTTAGTATTTAAGTTTAATTTTGTATGTTGTTTATTGAACTATAAAACATTAATAATGACGTTTGATCTGATAATAACATTTTATATATTAATGTTTTATTCTATTCATTTGTTAGGTTAGCGGTTTGCACATTATCAATATAATTCTCTCTTGTATCAGACGATTCATTGAAATCGTATGCAAGGGAGTTGTTATTTAATTGTTCATCTTTGTTCTTGAATCATCACAATCATTATTTCCACCTTTGATTGTGATTACTTGATATCGGGTATAATTTTGGGATTTACAATTGGTATCAGAGCCATTGAAGCTATTCAAGGCTCGTTTTTTATATCAAGGGATTCAAGAAAATCATGTGGGTGTTCAACAGGTTTGGATCTCGAAGATTTGTGAAGAACAACACAATTTTTGGTGTTTAAGGGCTGCTTACGAATTGAAAATCTGGTTCGGAGTTTATCAGGGTATCAACACAATAATTCTTAAATTTTCTCTTCTAAATCGAAAGCTTGTCATCAGTTTTGTGTAGATCTGTTACGTTTTCTTTTGCTCCATTACAATAGTGAATCATTTAATTGCTTTAACTATTTTATTTAATCAATTAATTGGTGGGATCATTTGATGTGGCTTCATGCGCCAATTATTGGATTGAGATAAACAAAGAAAAAGGTATTCAGTTATGGCAGACACAAGGATTTTAAGTTTAATAATTTTGTCATCATAAGACTTGAATCAATTTTTTTATTGTGACATCATCAAGAGTTGCTCATAACCTTCATGAAAGTGGAGCCGCCATATTCTGTTAAAGCAGCTACTTCTCGTATTTTGGCATTCAAGATTTGAAGGTATGGTTTATATTTTGTTTTCATTTTATTACTAATCGGTTTGTTTAATCTCTTGAGGGTTTATATGAATGTAAGAGGAAGAACACAAAGAATACTGAATCAAAATTATGTTTGACTAGATTATACCCCCGGGAACTTCCCGGGGTTGATAATCTAATATGACATATTAATCTTACGTATAAAATAGAATGATGCTCTTTACAGTTACATGCAGTAAAGCTTCGGGTAGCACTTAACCTAAAACAATTAAAAATGTATCTCCAATGTTAACGCCTAACCTTAAACAATGTATAACTCTAATATTAATATCTAACCTAAAAAAATGTATAACTCCAATGCTAACGCATGTTGAAAATAGAATTCATATTTACCGAAACATAATTAGTGACTTGTCTATACATGATTAATGATTTACCTGAACACTTTGTGTTTTTTTTCCTATATGAACAGAACCCTACAAAAAAATAGTCGATTTTGTTCTCCGTTTTTATATCACTATGGTACTCGTTGGAAATATAATAAAACGCTCGTTAATTTGGCGTAATTTTTTTATTTAAAAAATGTCGTATATAAAAGATATTAACGTTTAAAAATTGTGGGAGGAAACATAAGAGATAAAAGATAAAATCAAATTTTGTTTTTAAATTTTTTTTCTAAAATATCTCAATGCCACATAGGATGACACATGACACACTCAAGAAGGAGAATGCCTCTTTGAATGTCATGTCATTAAAATGGCTTTGGTTTATTATATGTATAGATGAATAACCTGAACACTTTGTGTTTTTTTCCCGTATGAACAAAACTACACAAAAAAATAGTCGTTTTTTTCTCCGTTTTTTATATAACACTATGGTATCCGTTGGAAAGATAATAAAACGCTCGTTAATTTGGTGTAATTTTTTTCTTTAAAAAATCTTGTATATAAAAGATATTAACGTTTAAAAGTTATGGGAGGAAACATTAGAGATAAAAATCTTATTTTGGTTTTAAATTTTAAATTATTATTTTTCTAAAATAAAGGCCTTGTCATATGGGATGACACATGGCACACTCAATGAAGAGAATACCCTCTTTAAGTGTTATTTCATTAAAATGGCTTTGGTTTATTATATGTATAGATTAGTGTGGATGATTTTTTTGGTGTTTCCAAGAATATAGGCTTTATAGTTGAAATGGATATGTATTAAAAGATTGAATGATTTTTTGGTTCTTGACAAGTTCTCGACATATTGTGTTGCTACAACAAGGAAAATGACCGGGATTAGGTTGCGAGATATTTAGGTTAAAGGGTTAGTGGTATATTAGGTTTAAGTTATGGTTTAGGGGATCCTCTGGCTCCTGGAATGGACCTGCACAAGGTAACAGACACCGTTAGCCTTAACGCAGGAGGGGGTCTCCTGCGTTTGGACTCCGGCGTGAGAATAAGTATGTATTCTTTTGGAGTTAATAATGTAGAGAGTATGAGAGTAAGGGAAGAAGTGAGAAGTGTGTGTAGAATGCAAACCCAAGGGTCTCCTTATATAGGCAACAGAAATCTGCCCAGGAGCTCCCTTAGGGTAGCATCCTTACTATACCTGGCCATGGTTGACTCTATTTCAGCTGCCTGCAGTGAGACTTTACCCTTTTGGTGCATATTCAGCTTTTTCTATTTCCTAGGTGGGCATGGAGCTGTGTGATGTTTTGTTTTATGCCAATAGTCAAAAGCTGAAGCACCTTTTTATATTTCCAACATTTTCTACTGTTCACTTTCTGCTGCACAGCTACCGTATGGCAGCCGTGCTGCCTTATGTTAGCGTTTCAGCTCCAGGAAGCTCTACAAACCTTAATATCTTTTTTACTTTGCTTTATTTTCTTGACAAGGGTTTTAGACGTGGTCGTTTTAGGACCCACGTCATCAGCCCCCCAGTCATAAGCATTTGTAAAGAAGTTATAAGTGCTTGTGACTTGTAAATTGTGTCGTTCCTCGGTAGCAGCGTTGGTGAAACGGACCTGAGTGCCGAGGAGTTTAACGGATCCCAAGCTCCCTTATGGGAGCTGTAAAAATTGTGTCATGTCCTTGCTAATATTTTATTCTAACTCTTGTCCCTTCATTTAATTTTGTAATTAAATACTGCTTGCCATCATTACTTTTTTTGGGGGCAGACCAATGTCCCATCAGCTGCTGCTTCGGCTGCTGATTTGATGGGCCATGCAGGCTGACGTCATCCTATGGGGTAGATGGATGATTTTTGCCTTGGTAACCGTTTGTAGGTTATTTATTTTCAAATTTTTTGGACTTTAAAAGGGGGAAAACCCCTTAATCCCTCATTTCATTCCCTTTTTGGTAAAACCACCTTCTCTTTCCCACGATCTCCACTCTCGCCGGCGTCCTTATTTCTCCTATAAAACCGGTAAGTGCCTCCTTTCCTTGTGCACTCTTGTTTTTGGTCGTTATGGCTAAAAGTGATCTTCTTTCTCAATTTACCCGTTTATCTAAGTCTGATGCTGAACAGTTTTGTTCGGAAATTGGTGTACCGTTGTCTTTTGAACCCTCCGTTCCGAAGGGTAAGACTCCGGTGACCTCTGTTCCTTCCGGTAAACTAGCCGTGTATACTCGTCAGTTTGATCAGGGTAATCTTCGATACCCTTTTTCTAGGTTTTTCTTAAATGTTTTGGAGTATCACCAACTGGGTCTTGATCAATTGTGTCCGTCCGGTGTAGCCCGTATCATCCATTTTGAAGTAGTGTGTCGTTGTCTTGGCCATGAGCCTTCTTTGCCCATGTACCGTCGGTTTTTTAGGTTAGCCAAAAATGGGAATTGGTTTACCATTGAGAAGACTCAATGTGAACCAGCCCTAATTTCCAGTGTCATTGGCCTTGTGTCTACTTGGAAGGATAAATTTTTCTTCCTGAACTCTGATTTCCTTCCATTCACTGCTTCAAGGAGGTCTCCTGATACTCCTCTTAATGAAAAAGAGCCTGAATCTGACACCCTTGATCAGGAGTTGTTGGAGAAGCTTCGAACCTGCCCTACCCGTCTCCGTACTTTTCCTGAAGATTTTCTGGTTATGATGGGTCTTAGTGTTAACTGGGATGATCCGGAGACAGAACCCGTGATTTATCACGGTGGGGAGGGTATGTGTTGTTGAGGTTTATTTTCTTTTTGTCCCCTTTTTTGTTCCTCTGTTATGTCTAATTCTTTGTTTTCCTTTTTTGCAGAAATGAGTACTCTTGACTTCCTTGCCTTGGATGATATTGCCGATGTTATGTTCAAGGTTCGGGCCTCTGCTGAGGGGAAGAATGTGGTGGTTAGGACCGAACGTGTCCGTTTCCAGGGGGAATATACCAGCATTACCTCTTCTCCGTCTGCTGTTGCGGAGCCATCAGTGAAGAGGTCCATCAGTCTTCGCCGCTCCAGCAAGCGACTTCAAGGTGTTTCCACCGGGCCAGGGAACGTTCCTGCCATCCCTCTTGTTATTGAGGAGGATGAAGATTCATCACTGATTGCATCTGCTATGGGAGGTATGCCTGCCACCGGGAAGGGTAAGTTAACTTTGTCTTCTCCTAAAAAGGATGATGTTGTGTTTAAAAAACCTATGGATGTGATAGTCAAGAGTGGGGACCAGAAGTTGTTGCTGTCGGGAGCCGAAGGAGGGGAGAGTTCAAGGTCGGTTGCGGGTGCTAGTGCTGATGCTCCTGTCCCACAGGGCCAAAATGAAGAGGTGTATGTTCCAAAGTGGGACATCAAAAGTTCTGACCTGTTGAAGAGGCCCTCTGTCTGCAGAGATTTGATTGACCACTGTGTTCCTGATGCCGAAAGGGCTATGCACCGGGAGTGGACGGACAAGGACTTGATGAAGAAGATGTATTTCCATTTTGGGCAGTTCCTATCATTGTTTCCTGATGGTATGTGTGACATCCGTCACCCTCGTCTTTCCTCTAATTAACAACAATAGTCCTCCAAATATTTCCATTATAATCCCTGTAAGATTCGTCGTTTTCAAATTTAATTTTAGAGCGAATAAAAATTTATCATTTATATTTATTATGAATCGGGCATAAGTTTTAATCAAACGCGTATGCTAAAACATATTCGTAAAAAGAATTTTATAAAAATTTCAATCTTTATAAAGTTTTAGAAACTCTTTGGTTAAATTAACTTAACTTGGTTAAGTTGTATATAGAAAAACAAATATATAAACCAAGATATAATTAAACTAACCAATTGGCTTTGAAATGATAATAGTTAATAACAACTGACTTGGCATAAACTGATTTTCAAGTGTATGTGGTGTGTGACGTTTTCATTGGCTTATACAACATTATGAACTGATTTATAATATTTGAATTGAATGCTTACTTAAATTATTTTCGTGCACCTATTTAATTTAAAATGAATGTGTAATTTACAAAACGGTTGTACTCATTATGATAATTTATACAAATTATAAAACGGTTTTTGCTCATTATGATAATTTATTTAAAATGAATATGTAATGGTATTGAAACTCATACAAGAACAAACTATATAACTAAATTGATGTTTTCAAAACTTAATTGTACAACAATGAAAAGGTTGGTTCAAGAGTAAATTATAGATTTTCGTCTCTCTCACGATTTCCATTTCAAGTTTATATTCACAAGTTCAAGCACAAAGCCCTCAAGTATCAAGTCTTAAACCCTTGTTCCTATTAGTTTTTGGTATAGTTTCATCTACACTTTTTGTTTATATTTTATATACATTTTTCTAGAACGAATCTTTGTCACCCAACACATTTATATAGTAAATGTTTTGTTATAACAATATATAAAGGCTAATCTTTCATTCATGATTTTTTTTCAAACATATATGTACACACAATAATAATTACTTTTGATGTCAAAATATATATACATACTCACAATGTTAATTTTTCACATGAACTAAATATTGGTTCAATAAACATTATACATGATTTTAGACAAACTACAAAAGTCTTGGCATATGGATAAACTGTTTCATTTATTCATGCTAGGTCAAATTTATAAAAAAATAACTTCTTCGTTTTTTATAAACTTTTATATGTAAATCATGATTTTAAAAGTTTAAGAAAATGAAGAAACCTTGATGTCTTTTATGCGAGTTATGACTCGGAATAAAATAAATATTATTACTTGTTAAATAAATAAATAAACCCCAAACATGATTCACATACAAGAGTACAAGTTTGTGTTATGACATTTTACCATATAATCGTGTATATATATATATATTCCATATAAATATATATTTTCAAGAAGTTATACACTATGTTTCAACAGTCGTTGAGTTAAAACATTTGGAAACATAATTGGTAAATCATGATCAGTTTAGTAGGGTGAATAGGATACGTAACCAACATGCACGTTAGAAACACTCATATAGATCTTAAAGTGATAATGTATACTTTAGGGCATGGGTAGCGTGATGCACATATACATCTTCAGACTTTGCTACATGGTTGCTATATGCTTGCGTTTGCTTTTCGCTTATATGTGAGTATATCTTTCCCCTTTTTACTGTTTTACTATTCTGGGGTGACTCATGTACTTACTATCAAGTTTCTATTTCTTTTACTAAATGCAATTCTCATGTGTGTTTGCTTTATGTTAATTGGTGTGTCTATGACTTGTCAAAATCATTAACCGCTGGGCGGCCTAGCTTTTCAATGAATAGTACTATGGTATACCCCCTTGAGACTCTGTTGAGAGAATCTTGGTCATTGTCTTGTTAATTCATTATTCAGTTGGTTAGTCATGTGTTAGTCATTATTCTCAGGTTTGGTTTTGAACGGATATTACTTATTACATAATTGCAAATGGTACCGCACATGAATTGCTAAACACTTTTCCTACTATATTTATTCAAACAGGGTATGCTCACCAATACATTTTTGTATTGACATATACTATTTTCGTACATGTTTCAGGTTATTTTGAGACGCTACTTTTAAACTTTTGGATTTATAATTAAGCTTTGACTTTATTGTATTTTAGTTAGACTTGATGCTTTAGAATCATTGTATCATTGTATTTCATTTACTGTAATAAACTATTTAATCAATGTATTAATATTTACACTTTTAGTCCATGAGCTATTGAACAATCGTCACTACGTGACACCTCGATGTTTCCGCCATCGGTTGGGGTGTTACAGATTGGTATCAGAGCCATGGTTATAGGGAATTAGGTTATTAGAATGCCTTTTAGCCTAGTCTATAACTAAGCTTACTTTCACGAGTCCTCTCGTGTATATTCCTCTTTATTCTTATATTTTCTTTCTAGGTATTTTTGCTATGATACTTTCTCGTTATTCTTTCAGTATTTTGCTTAGAAAAGAATACGCTCGTATATCACAAACGAAACGATAGCGCCAAGTTAGGAGTGACATCCATACCTTGGTGATTAGTTTCACTCCTCTATATGTTATTTATCTTAGGAATATGTCTTTGAGATAGGAGTGACATCCACACCTCAAAGAGTATTTCCTTCAAAAAGAAACTTAACCACTAAGCTGGGAGTGATATTCTTAACTTAGTGATTGGTTTCATTCCACAATCGTTTTCAATTTTGAAATAC
This sequence comes from Ambrosia trifida, assembly GCA_028751855.1. Classification (NCBI taxonomy): domain Eukaryota; kingdom Viridiplantae; phylum Streptophyta; class Magnoliopsida; order Asterales; family Asteraceae; genus Ambrosia; species Ambrosia trifida. Next base: position 59,933,684 of record CM054131.1, read on the forward strand.
ATCTTTGAGTTAGGAGTGAAATCCACATCTCCAGGATCTATTTCTACATCTCGTTGTTTATGAATTTTCCTAAATATTGGTAATCTATTACATACGTTAATCTTATCATTCACGTCATTTTAAATCACGGTCTTTTAAAACACATTAGAATTACACATACTTCATGAAATGGTTTCATTTTACATTTTACAAACTTGTATTACATATTTTAAAAGTCAAATGTAAACCTTTTGTTTTCATATGACGTATCCAATATATATTTCCGAGAGAAATTTGCAACTAATAATAAGCCTTATAACATTTTTCAAACTCGACTTCCCGTAAACACATGAAAATGTGTATTTACGAAGATTTTTCAAATAAATTTGTTTTGAATCTAAAACACATTTCGATTTCTAAAAAGTTATCCTCATGCATTACTACTATACTTTCAACTATATTACAAAGTTTGAGCAAACTACGTTTTTGATAAATGAAAATTTATCTTATTACACTCGCACTTTTGCAGTCGCAAAACTTTTGGTCTAACAAAATATCGGACATATCCTTCTGTTGTAATTATCATATAATGCATATATGTAAAACTAACTAAATTAAAATCCTTATGTCAGTAGACTATACGTCTGTTCTGTGTACTCTCACTCGCCGTAAATTTCATTATTTTATTCTCGCACCATTTTATTCATAGTTATTTCTAACACTTTATCTGTGATTATTTTCACACTGCTTATTTGCAAGAGTTCAACTCGTTTACTTTCATTTTGTGCACATTTACGATTTATTCGATTTACGTTATACTATTCTTTCAATCGAAATTTGATGCTATACTTATATACTTATATGAACGCATATTTGGTATGTATATTTTTTTCCTACTTTGAGCAAAATCCTGTTATACTTTACATTATTTTGTTCATCATCATGGTCAATGAACATACTAGTTGATAACTCGTATGAGATCTAAGCCAGTGCCCACGTACGACTCGGATTAGAGTATTTCTTTAATCCGAGGGGAACGGTGTAAATCTCGGAGTTTATCAATATAGGTGTTTAGAGCCCAACGATGTGAACAGAAGTTACCGGTTTAAGGGTGAACCCGAAAGGGAAGAACCTCTAACCATGTTTTATACTTACATGTTATTCACATTACGGTTAAAGGGAAACCCGGAAGGGGAATGACCTCTAACCATGTCATGATTGAACATTATTTCATTACAGCAGATATTATATATTGGTTGCACGCATTTATTTCATGTTAGGGTCATGGAAAAGCATAACACCCTAGTGTAAGGTAAATCGATGATTACAGTCCGGAACGCAATCATGGGCTTACAGGTACATGAGGGTGGTGTGTAATTCTATTTAGGCTGCTGGTAGACAATCAGTACGAGTCCAAAGTATTGGGAGTGTGGTGGGTTAGCTGCGGTACACCCTATATATAAGCATAAACGATACTGCGGGAGCGAACTAGGAGTCTAACCAAGAACCTACCCAATACTTTATAATTACCTATTCATTAGATCGTTGACTAATAGCTAAAAATTTTCAATAAGAACATTTTACATAAATTTCAATTAGTTTTGTTGGAGCTTTTCTTGTTGACCATCTTTTCAGAAACCCTTAACTTTGTATACTCTAATAACCTTTAGTCAGAAATCTTTCTAAAGTAGGGGAGATTGCTTCATTAGTACCTCTGCCCCTCACCAGTTACATATTCCCAAAACCTTCTCTCATTTAAGCTCTCAACTTCCTAATCTCGGGTCAACTGTCAAAGATGTTGAAACTTTATTTTAGATATTTAATCACTACTTTAAATTTTTTTAAATCATGACTGATGCAATTTTAAAACATACTTTTACGACGACTTTCGTTTCATAGTAACTCCCACTTGAAATAAATTTCGAGACGAAATTTTCTAAAGTAGGGGAGACTGTGACATCCGTCACCCTCGTCTTTCCTCTAATTAACAACAATAGTCCTCCAAATATTTCCATTATAATCCCTGTAAGATTCGTCGTTTTCAAATTTAATTTTAGAGCGAATAAAAATTTATCATTTATATTTATTATGAATCGGGCATAAGTTTTAATCAAACGCGTATGCTAAAACATATTCGTAAAAAGAATTTTATAAAAATTTCAATCTTTATAAAGTTTTAGAAACTCTTTGGTTAAATTAACTTAACTTGGTTAAGTTGTATATAGAAAAACAAATATATAAACCAAGATATAATTAAACTAACCAATTGGCTTTGAAATGATAATAGTTAATAACAACTGACTTGGCATAAACTGATTTTCAAGTGTATGTGGTGTGTGACGTTTTCATTGGCTTATACAACATTATGAACTGATTTATAATATTTGAATTGAATGCTTACTTAAATTATTTTCGTGCACCTATTTAATTTAAAATGAATGTGTAATTTACAAAACGGTTGTACTCATTATGATAATTTATACAAATTATAAAACGGTTTTTGCTCATTATGATAATTTATTTAAAATGAATATGTAATGGTATTGAAACTCATACAAGAGCAAACTATATACTAAATTGATGTTTTCAAAACTTAATTGTACAACAATGAAAAGGTTGGTTCAAGAGTAAATTATAGATTTTCGTCTCTCTCACGATTTCCATTTCAAGTTTATATTCACAAGTTCAAGCACAAAGCCCTCAAGTATCAAGTCTTAAACCCTTGTTCCTATTAGTTTTTGGTATAGTTTCATCTACACTTTTTGTTTATATTTTATATACATTTTTCTAGAACGAATCTTTGTCACCCAACACATTTATATAGTAAATGTTTTGTTATAACAATATATAAAGGCTAATCTTTCATTCATGATTTTTTTTCAAACATATATGTACACACAATAATAATTACTTTTGATGTCAAAATATATATACATACTCACAATGTTAATTTTTCACATGAACTAAATATTGGTTCAATAAACATTATACATGATTTTAGACAAACTACAAAAGTCTTGGCATATGGATAAACTGTTTCATTTATTCATGCTAGGTCAAATTTATAAAAAAAATAACTTCTTCGTTTTTTATAAACTTTTATATGTAAATCATGATTTTAAAAGTTTAAGAAAATGAAGAAACCTTGATGTCTTTTATGCGAGTTATGACTCGGAATAAAATAAATATTATTACTTGTTAAATAAATAAATAAACCCCAAACATGATTCACATACAAGAGTACAAGTTTGTGTTATGACATTTTACCATATAATCGTGTATATATATATATATTCCATATAAATATATATTTTCAAGAAGTTATACACTATGTTTCAACAGTCGTTGAGTTAAAACATTTGGAAACATAATTGGTAAATCATGATCAGTTTAGTAGGGTGAATAGGATACGTAACCAACATGCACGTTAGAAACACTCATATAGATCTTAAAGTGATAATGTATACTTTAGGGCATGGGTAGCGTGATGCACATATACATCTTCAGACTTTGCTACATGGTTGCTATATGCTTGCGTTTGCTTTTCGCTTATATGTGAGTATATCTTTCCCCTTTTTACTGTTTTACTATTCTGGGGTGACTCATGTACTTACTATCAAGTTTCTATTTCTTTTACTAAATGCAATTCTCATGTGTGTTTGCTTTATGTTAATTGGTGTGTCTATGACTTGTCAAAATCATTAACCGCTGGGCGGCCTAGCTTTTCAATGAATAGTACTATGGTATACCCCCTTGAGACTCTGTTGAGAGAATCTTGGTCATTGTCTTGTTAATTCATTATTCAGTTGGTTAGTCATGTGTTAGTCATTATTCTCAGGTTTGGTTTTGAACGGATATTACTTATTACATAATTGCAAATGGTACCGCACATGAATTGCTAAACACTTTTCCTACTATATTTATTCAAACAGGGTATGCTCACCAATACATTTTTGTATTGACATATACTATTTTCGTACATGTTTCAGGTTATTTTGAGACGCTTCTTTTAAACTTTTGGATTTATAATTAAGCTTTGACTTTATTGTATTTTAGTTAGACTTGATGCTTTAGAATCATTGTATCGTTGTATTTCATTTAATGTAATAAACTATTTAATCAATGTATTAATATTTACACTTTTAGTCCATGAGGTATTGAACAATCGTCACTACGTGACACCTCGATGTTTCCGCCATCGGTTGGGGTGTTACAGTATGGCTAGGTGGGGTAGTTTGTTGGTTCGGAATGAGCAAGTGGAGGGAGCCTATGTGGCATGAGGGGGAGTTGCAAAAGGTGAAGGAGGAGTTGGCTAAGTATGTTGCTCGGGAGAAGGATTTGGTTCATGAGTTGGCGGTGGCCAGGACTCAGCTTGGTTTGGAGAAAGAGAAGTTTGATAAGATGTTTCGGGGTCTGAATGATGAGAAGGTGAAGGTAGCTGAAGAAAGGGAGGGTCTTGCTAAGGCCAGGGAGGCTGTTAGGCAAGAACTGGCTGGTGTGGAGAAGGTTGGTGTGGAATTGAGGGCTCAGGTGGATCGTCTAACCGAGGAGAGGGATTGGCTGGTTTCTAGGGGAGTTCCCCGTTTTGTGACTAACTTGCTTCATTCCCAGGAGTTTAATGCTCCATTGGCTGACATTTATGCCAAAGCTATCGCTTTCGGACGTCATGGGGGGATACAAGCTGGTTTTAAAGCAGCCGCTGAGGGTCAGAAGATCGAGGAGCTTCCTGCCTTTAAGCCTTCTTCGGGTGATGAATTTGTGAGTGCAGTGAAGGCGATGGAGGTCTCCACCTATCCTTACATTGCAAACATTGCCAAGGCTTCCCATCAGCCTATCTCCTCCCTGCAAGGACTGGAGCCTGAAGGTTTGAAGAAGGAGGTTGCCGACGAAGTCTTTAATGCCTATGTGTCTAAGAGGCCCCTTCGGATCATGTTGGAGGGTGCTGATGTTGGGGAGGGTAGCTCGAAGCGTTTAAAACCTGCTGGTACGTCTGATGTTTCTTGTTTGGAGCAGGTATTTGAAAACCCCTCCCCTATTCAAGCTTTGAAGATTGACCCCGTCCCTCCTGCTGGTGAGGATGATCCGTTTGCAGGCCTTGACACTGAGGACCTTTATTAAGATGTCGGGAACCGAGTTCTGTCCTTCACTGGTGAAGATGATGCTGCGGACGAGACCGAAGACTCTATTACTCCGTGACTTCATCATGTTTTAATCTTTCTATGTTATGTTCTAGGAAGCTGACGTAGTGAAAAACTCTTTTATGTTTTGGGCCTACGGGCTTTTTATGTGAATGGAAGTGCTCCCCCTTTAGGGGTGATGCTTTTAGTATTTAATTCCTGGTTGTGTTGAATATTTGTGCTTGTCGTTTATAGTGTTTGCAATGTCTTTAACCTTTTGCCATGAGGTGGATGTTGCAGTCACCCATCCCAGGCTACTGAGCCAAAGAACCGATGCAATGCTTATCCTATCGGCTTTTTTTTCAACCTTCCTTCAAGGTTATAAAATGTTCGTTTTAATCCCAGGTTTTTTAAGTTGAAGAACCGGGGCAATGTTTAGCCTAGCGGTTTACTTGTAACCTGTTATGAACATGTTCGAGCTGTCTTGGTGTGAGGAGCTCACCCTCTTTCATGGGTTTAGGTATTCCTACTAAAGGACTTGTCCCATGGAGTTGTGGATTGTATTAGGAACTCACCCTGTATACAGGGAGGTTATTACCCTCATTACCTGTTGAGCAGTTGTGGCCTAGGAGCTCATCCCCGTTTCATGGGTAGGTATAGCGCCGGATCCCATGGAGCCTGGTTAGGAGGGGCTCACCCTTTGATAAGATAAGTGACAAGTGAACTATGATTTTTAAAAGAAAGTTCATTCATTCATTAGCTGTTTCATGTGGGTTACATCGTAGCATTACAACACATAGAATCGTTTCAAATGCTTATCACTCCAGTGCCTCGGGACCATGTTGCCGTTTGGGTCAGCTAGCTTGTAGGATCCTCCTTTGTGGGCTTCCTTGACGACGTAGGGACCCTCCCATCGGGGACCTAGCTTCCCTACGCTCTGCTGTCTGCTGGCCTCATTACACCTTAACACGATGTCCCCTGGTTTGAAGACTTCCTTTCTAACCCTTGTATTGTAGTAGGCTTCGAGCTTTTTCTTGTATCTAGCTTCTCTGATGGAGGCTTGATCTCTTGACTCCTCCAGGAGGTCCAGGTTGAGTAAGACCTCCTTTTCGTTGTACTGTGCACCTCGCCTTGTGCTCCTTCCTGAGCTTACCCCAATTTCAGCTGGTATAACGGCCTCGCTTCCAAAGACTAGGCTGTAGGGTGTTTTCTGGTGACTTGTCTTCTCCAAGGTTCGGATAGCCCAGAGAACACTTGGGAGCTCGTCCACCCATTTCTTGCCGTACCTCCCCAGCCTTGCTTTTATGCCTTCCACAATGCTCCTGTTCATACGTTCAACTTGTCCGTTGGACTGGGGATAAGCTACTGAGCTGAAAACCTGTTTGATGCCCAGCTCGACGCACCAGCTGCTGAACGGCTTGTTGGCAAACTGCTTCCCGTTGTCGGTTACGATCTCTCCTGGTAGGCCATATCTGCAGATTATCTGCTCCCATACGAAATTCATCACATGTTTCCCCGAGATGGTGGCTAGTGGTTTAACTTCCGGCCAGTTAGTGAAATAATCAACTGCTACTAAGAGGAACTTTAGTCTTCCAGGAGCCAGTGGGAAGGGTCCCACTATGTCCATCCCCCACTTGTAGAAGGGCCAGGCAGAAATGATGGGCACAAGATCATGTTTTGGGCTGGTCTTCACCGACGTTTGCAGTTGACAGGCTTCACATCTTCTGATTGTCTCGAAGGCATCCTTATGCATGGTTGGCCAATAATATCCGAGGTTCATGAGCTTAGATACCACGGAGCGAGGCCCGGCATGCATTCCACATATCCCTTCGTGTACCTCCCTGATGAGGTAATCACTCTGATTGGGCCCAACACACCTGAGCAGGGGTGCCAAGTATCCTTTCATGTAAAGCTTGCCCTCCTCGATCGTGTATTGCCTTGACTTGATGACCAGCCGTTTTGCTTCTTGTTCGTTATCTGGCAGCTTTCCTTCTTGAAGGTAGGACACTATTGGGGTCATCCATGTGGATTCCGTTTCGGTGACTATATCTTGGACTTCTTCGTCGTTGATGGAAGGTTCTTTAAGTACTTCGACCAGAACTTTCTTTGTTAAGTGAGCAAACGTTAGGGAGGCCAGCTTGCTTAGGGCATCTGCCTGCTTATTCTTAGTTCTCGATACTTGCTCTAGTGTAAAGGTCTTGAACTGTTGAATCAGTTCTTTGACCTTATCCTTGTACTTGATCATCGAAGGTTCTTTAGCGGTGTACCCCCCATTCACTTGTTTGACTACCAGGTTCGAGTCAACAAATACCGTTAGTTCTTGAACGTTCATGCTTCTTGCCAATCTCAAGCTGGCCAGCAGGGCTTCATATTCAGCAACATTATTGGTGCAGGGGAAGTCCAGACGGAGGGCATAAGTGTATTCAGTTCCGTAAGGGTCTTTAATGACGAGACCAGCCCCGGAACCCTCTACACTTGAGGCTCCATCAGTGAAAAGGCACCACTTCCCCTGGAGGTTAGGCTGCTCTTCCTCAACCTCATTCATCTCCTCTTCTGTCTGCAGGATGGGTAGCTCGGTTAAAAAATCGGCGAATACCTGCCCTTTGTAAGCCCTTCTTGGCACATACTCTATCTTGTGTTCCCCAAGGCCGACAGCCCATTTTGCCATCCTCCCCGAATCTTCCGGCTTTTCGAGGATGGATCGTAGGGGTTGATCAATGATCACCTTCATTGGGTGAGCTTGGAAATACCGCCTTAGCCTTTTGGCGGTGTGCACTAGTGCCAACACAAGCTTCTCCATGGGAGCATAATTGATTTCAGCGTCTTTGAGGGCTCGGCTGACAAAGTAAACAGGTATCTGCTCTTTTCCCCTATCAACAAGGAGGACTGAGCTTACTGCTTCAGATCCTGCAGACAAATAAACTGTTATGACTTCCCCCTTTTTAGGAGCTGCCATTTCAGGCAGGGAAGCTATGTGTTTCTTGAGCTCCAGGAAGGCAGCCTCTGCCTCCTTGGTCCAACGGAAATCCTTCTTGTCAATACAATTTTTGAGCGTTTTAAAGAAAGGTAAGGATTTTTCCGCGGACTTAGGTAGGAAACGTTTTAAGGCAGCAATCTTACCGTTGAGGCTCTGCACTTCCTTCTTCGTGGAGGGCGACTTCATTTCTAGGACAGCTTGGATCTTGCTTGGGTTTGCCTTGATGCTTTGCTTCCCAACTATGTGGCCAAGGAATTTTCCTTCCTCAAACCCAAAGGAGCATTTTATGGGATTAAGCTTCATGTTTATGGCCCTGAGGTTGTCGAATATTTCTCGGATGTCTTCGATCATTGCCTTCCCAGACTCGCTTTTAATGACCAAGTCGTCTACATAGGCTTCCATATTTCTCCCAATCTGTTTTGAGAAGGCCTGATCCACCAGCCTTTGATAGGTTGCCCCTGCATTCTTCAAGCCAAAGGGCATCTTTCGGTAGCAAAAGATCCCCTTATCAGTGTGGAAGGCAGTCTTCTCTTCATCTTCCTGCTTCATTTGGATCTGGTGGTACCCCTTATAGGCGTCCAGGAAGCACTTGTATTGGAAACCGGTGAGAGAGTCTACTTTCCAATCGATTTTGGGCAGCGGGTAGCAGTCTTTGGGACAGGCTTTGTTTAGATCCTTGAAATCCACACACATCCTCCAGGAACCATCTTGTTTAGCTACCATGACTGGATTAGCCACCCACGAGTGGTACTGTACCTCCCTTAAAATCCCTGCTTCTACTAATTTTTCGACCTCTTGGCAGGCAGCCTGGCTCCGGGCAGGTGCCAGGCTCCTTTTCTTCTGGACGACAGGCTTGTAAGAGGGAGCTATGTTGAGGGAGTGTTCTGCCAGCCTTCTGGGAACCCCAGTCATGTCCCCGGGACACCAAGCAAATACGTCTCTGCTGTCCTGCAAAAGATTAATTAGTTCAAACATAACCTCATCAGGGAGCAGGTTGTTCACTTTCACAGCCTGCTCCGGATAGGCAGGGTTTATGCTAACGTCCCGGACGGGATCACTGGTTGGTGCTTTCATCTTTCTGGGAGCTTGCATTTCTTCCACGGAAGCTATTAGAAGAGCTTCCTCCGTCGGTTTCAGAGTTGCAATCCCATTGGGTGTTGGGAGCTTCATGAGACCATGTGTTGTCGAAACCACTGCTCCGAAGGTCGCAATGCCCATCCTCCCAATTAGGACGTTATAGCTGGAAGGGTACCTGATAATAGAGAAAGTCAACTCTTCTGTCCTTGACAGTGAAAAGATGACGATGTTACTTGAAAGGTACCTGATAACAGAGAAGGTCAGCTCCTCTGTCCTTGACAAGTCTCCGTCCCGGAAACAGACGCTAAGTGTGAGCTTCCCTAAGGGGTGTACCCGTTCCCCTGAGAAACCCACCAAGGAGGCGTCGGACGGTTTGAGCATGGACTTGATCTCTGGGCTCAGGGATTCAAAGCATCTTTCGTACATAACTTCAGATGAGGCACCGCAGTCCATGTATACCCTGTCTATAGGGAAGCCATCCAGTTCTGCTTCCACAATTACAGGGGTGATGATCAACTCGTCAGGTGCTGGAGGGAGGCAGATGTACTGCTTGTTCCAGGGTTCGGTTCGAGCTTTCTTGATCTGCTGGGGTCCCTCGTGCCTTACCATGTTGACCTCCTTGTCCTTCCTCCCCTCATCTTTCCTTCCCTTGATGTCCTTAATCAGGTGGGCCAATTTCCCAGACTTAACTGCCTCTTCTATTCTCTTTTTCAGTTGATAGCAATCATTCGTGTGGTGTCCAGTGTCGTTGTGGAAAGCACAATGCTTGCTGGTATCCCTCTTGCTAGCCGGTTTAGATAGAGGTCGGGGAGGTCGGAACGTGTATTTGACTTCTTCGGTGGAGAGTATCTCTTAAGGGGTCTTGGTTAGGACGGTGAACATGTGCCTTTCTTTCTCTTGATGCCTTCCAAGCCTGGGAGACCGTCGCCTTTCCTCATTCTTTCTTGGTTCGAAAGGCCTACCAGACCGCCTCTCGTTGTAGGGTTGGAAATTGGTTCTCCGGGAGCTTGTTGAGCTGTCTCTCCAACTTCCACGGTCCCGTTTTCTGTTATCCTGCCGAGTGAGAGCCTCCTCTCCCCTAAGGAAGGCTTCGGCTCTCTCGAAAGCTTCTTCCATGGTTTGAGGAACGTCTTCATGAAACCTTCTTAATAACTTTTTAGGGCGGATGGCCCCCATGAATCCCGAGACTCGAATCTTTTCGGTGGCTCCACTATATTGCAAACCTTCTCTCTTGTATCTTTCTATGAAGCTTCGGAGGTCCTCATGCTCCCCCTGCTGGATTTGGTACAGTATGGCAGCGTCTTTGGTGCACTTTCTTAAGGGATTAAAGTTGGAGGTGAAGCTCCTCCGTAGGTCATCAAAGGATGGGATGCTGCGAGCAGGGAGACCACAAAACCACAAGCGGGCCGGACCTACCAACGTTTGCATAAACATGTGGCAACACTCGGCATTATTCCACTTTTCTACAGTGGCTGCCCCGGAAAACACATTCAGATGGTCGTCAGGATCCTCGGTTCCGTCGTACGTCTTTACGTTGGCTGGCATTTTGATCTTGTTAGGAAAGTCAAAATGTGATATGTGTTCGGCGAAGCATTCTAGTGACTTGGGACGGTATGGCTCGGAGGGTATAGCCCCGGTTCGGGTGTCGACTGTGGAGGCTTGGATTTGAGGCTGGGGTATGCCTCCACCTTGACCCCCCGGGAGAGCCGTTGCCGGTATTTGGTTTAGAGGAAGTGGATACTGCCACGGGTATCCCCCGGGCCATGTGGGAAAACATGGTGGCATATAAGGTGCGGTCTGAGGCTGGGAGTAATTGAGGTACATCGCCGCTGAAGATGCAGCCAGCCCTCCAACATAGCCTCCGGCTCCTGCCAAGGAGGCAGCCACGGCACTACTAGCTAAAGGTAGGGACCTTAGAGCTTCTGCAAAGGATAGGGGTGTTGAGGATGACAAGGATACTTCTGTGGCTTCCATCACCTGTTCTGCTGTGTACTCTTGGACCCCGGGAGAGAATACGGTTCTGCTAGGACCCTCCCCTGAAAGAAGACCTCCTTGACTGTTTAAATAAGGGTGAGGGATTGTTTCAATACGTTGAGTTGTAGGGGAGGTAGTGGTTCCCCACAACGGAGGTGAAGGTGAGAGGGTAACTGTAGGTTCTTCATCATAGGACAGCCTGACCTTTACACCTCTGGACCTTTCTTCCCGTACATAACCGTTTAAGAGGTCTCGGAGTTGCAAGAAGTTTCTTCGTACTCCCTCCGGGGTGATATCCATCCGTTCAACGGGTAATAACACGTCATCTCTAGGAGATGCATAAGCAGCCCTCGAGGCTGGTGGAGTTTGATAGTTTAGCATATCTCCTAGAGACGGTTCGACGCATGGTCCGTCCGTTCCAGGTGTTCCGTGGCCAGCAGTGTCACCGGAGGTGTGGCTACTGGCCGGAGTTTCTTGAGGACCCCCGTCTTGGCGGTTATCTCCGCCGGTCATCACAAAAAGAGGTTACTTAGGAACAAATGGGACTGAAGGACTTTCAACAGCTTTGTTCAAAGTAGCGACAGCCCCACGGTGGGCGCCACTTGTTGCTACAACAAGGAAAATGACCGGGATTAGGTTGCGAGATGTTTAGGTTAAAGGGTTAGTGGTATATTAGGTTTAAGTTATGGTTTAGGGGATCCTCTGGCTCCTGGAATGGACCTGCACAAGGTAACAGACACCGTTAGCCTTAACGCAGGAGGGGGTCTCCTGCGTTTGGACTCCGGCGTGAGAATAAGTATGTATTCTTTTGGAGTTAATAATGTAGAGAGTATGAGAGTAAGGGAAGAAGTGAGAAGTGTGTGTAGAATGCAAACCCAAGGGTCTCCTTATATAGGCAACAGAAATCTGCCCAGGAGCTCCCTTAGGGTAGCATCCTTACTATACCTGGCCATGGTTGACTCTCTTTCAGCTGCCTGCAGTGAGACTTTACCCTTTTGGTGCATATTCAGCTTTTTCTATTTCCTAGGTGGGCATGGAGCTGTGTGATGTTTTGTTTTATGCCAATAGTCAAAAGCTGAAGCACCTTTTTATATTTCCAACATTTTCTACTGTTCACTTTCTGCTGCACAGCTACCGTATGGCAGCCGTGCTGCCTTATGTTAGCGTTTCAGCTCCAGGAAGCTCTACAAACCTTAATATCTTTTTTACTTTGCTTTATTTTCTTGACAAGGGTTTTAGACGTGGTCGTTTTAGGACCCACGTCATCATATTGAAATTAACTTTATGGAAGCAAGGGAACACATCTAAATTAGTGGATAGAAAAGGTTCACGGGAATTTGAGTGGCAACAAAAGGCTTATGGTATTTTTTTCATAGTACATGGAAAGATTGAAAAATATTATAGGGTTCTCGATAAGTTGTTTTTTTTTTACCCATTGGTTCTAGGAAATTGTGCTCATAAAATCTTATTTTCAAGAATTTTCCTTACAAGTCATCACAATAAAAAAAATTTTTGAATTTATGACATCTTTTTTGCTACGGTTCAAGCAAGGGAAAGCGATTCTCGGCTTCAGGTTTCCGGTTTTGTGTTCACGAATTCAGTTTAAGGTTCCCGGATTTGAAGTGGGATCTCGAATTTGTCAACTAGTTTTCGGATTTTAGAAATCAACACTTGAAGCTTACGGTGTCTCCTTTTGGTTTACGGATTCTATTCTGGTTTAAAGACTAATTTCTAGTTCTCGGATTAAGTTCTCGAACAGAAGCTGGGTTCTCGTTTTTTAAGTGATATCGGGTTTCAAGACTGGTTCTCGGATTTACAAGTGGTTCCCGGATGTCTGCTTCGATTCACATATTTAGTTTGGTTCTCGGAGATCTGTTTCCATTCTCAGCATTTTGTTGGGATTTCACACGGTTCTCGGACTGCTTACTGTTTCTTGTATTTTCATTGACTCTCAATTGGAAATTTGTTCTCGGGAGTTTCTGGGTTCTCGATTTATCTTTTAGTTCTCGAACTTGAAGATAATTCTCGGTTTTGATCCTAGTGATGCATGCAACTGTAGGAGGATCGGTTTTGTCAAAAACGTTTAGGTGATCATACAAGTCTAACAAATCCAGGTGCGGAAGCCCTAGATTGTTTACAATATGATACGAATCGAATCAAACACACAAAATTACCTTTTCAATACTCATTTCTCATTAATAACTAGATTAAGATGTTTACAATGGAGATTACAAGTTTATAAATCAAGATCAGGAAGAACAAAACCTAGAGAGAGATTCTAGAATGGGCACAAGACTCAAAATAGCAAAAGTTATAAAATTATCAAAAAGTTCAGCTTATATACTAATCTACATTCGACCTCTCGATGAGGTCGAATGAGCACCTTCGACCTGCACATAAGCTCGAATCAGTCTTCTGTCTTGAATCTCTAACTTCGACCAAAACTGTTTCTTCCTTCGACCATATAACATCCACATTCGACCTCCCGTTAAACAACAAAACACATATATTCGTCAATCCAAAGCACTAGTCGCAATTATGCATCTAAAGCAACAAGCACATGGGTTCCCATGTTGATGTTGGGAGAGTCTTTTGCTTAATGGAAATTTAGGTTCATTCAAGTTGTTAAAGAAAAGGATGCTATAGTTTGGAGAGTAATTTGCAAAGGTACTACCCCAATTACTTACAAAGAGAATGGTATTACACTACTTAAACCTGAATTCGAATATACAGATGAAGATTGGGACCAAGTCAAGCTTTTTGAAAAAACTCTTAACACACTGATCATGGGTTTAGCACTAGAGATCGTCTCAAAATATGGAGAGTCTAAATCTGCAAAAGCATTATTGGATTCTCTGATTGAATTTTATGAAGGCAATGATGACATGAACCAGAGTCGAATGGACATGTTGCGGCATAAGTTTAATCTGTTCAGTTACAATCTGGGTGAAACCCTTGAAAATCAAATTGCGAGATACGTATCTCTAGTAACTGACATGAAGACTGAAAGCAAAACTTTGAACAACTCTGAGGTAAATAAGAAGATGTTAAATGCTCTTCCAAAGAGCTGGGATATGAATGTTGCCATGTCAAGGAGACGGATGATCTTCAACATCTGTCTTTGTCATGACTAATCTACATCATCAAAGTTTGTGATTCGGATGACAAGCAAAAGACGCAAAATCATAATGTTACTACTCAACCACGTTCCACACCTGCTACAATTCAACACCCGCTCCTATTGTTCCAGTACCTATTGAGTATCAGGTTCCTGTGCTAGTACGATATATCAAACATGCTTCACATGAGGTATTTTCTGATCTATGCTCTAATGCTTGTGCTAAAAAGGCTAAATATTATGTAGGATATAACTCTGAGTTAGTAAGAGAAAACAATAAGCTAAAAGGAAAGATTTCTTGTCTTAATAGCCGAGCATCTGCCTACAAAGTTAGAGTAGAAACATTAGAAAAAGGATGCCATTCAATACAATAATGATTTAAGCAATAAAACTTGCCTTGTAATGCATCAGAAGAAAATTATTGATGAACTTAGTGCTGAGCTAGATTCTTTGAAATCAAAATTTGAAAATGCCGAGTTTAAGGAAAACAAAGGAGCTGGTATAGGTTTTGTAGAAATTGCACCTCCCTACAATCACAATCACAACTACACCGGATTGCCTTTTTCGGATGAGGAACTAGAAAATGAGAAAAAATATGGAATATGGGAAGGGGTTGGTGGTTGAACCCGCAAAGAGTGTTCCCATAAAGATAACAGAACCAAAGGGGTTAGTGGTAAAGCCGGTTAAATCTGTGCCAATTAAGATTTCTGAACCAAAAGGTCACAGGAAACAATATAAGTATGTTGCTCCACTTAGTGGTGTTCCTATTGCTAAGTTCGTTAAATCAGAAAGCAATGAAATGAGCAACCATGTTAAATCTAAAAATAACAACTCTAACAATGTCAATGATGACACATCTGGAATAAAATCTAATTTTTCTACTGGAACAATAGAATCGATGTTGTTTAAAAGCATTGCAAAATCTATCAACTCTGAAAGCTCTTCGAGTCCGACGACTGAGGTAGAAACATCAGATGAATCTGACTCGAAAAACGTGTTTCATTCAAAAACTGTCAGAACAGGAACAATAAAAGAAGTAACTACTGAATTTAAATGTGTGAATAACTCTAATGCTTCTACTTCATGTGCAGAAACTGTTTTAGTTGAAGAATGGATTGAAGAAGATGAAGAATATTCTAATTTTAGTGACTCTAAACTAAAAACAATTTCTGATTCTTCTGTTAAAAGTGATGCCAGTGTAGGTACCGTTCTTAAGAGGAATGAACCTACCTCGACTACTTTTGCTAAAACTGAAGATGGTTGTTTGAAAACTTTAAAGTTGTCAAGTAATGCATGTCCTTATGTGCCAAAGTTTCTTTTGAAGTCAACAATAAATGGCACATCTGAGAAATATGTGCCACCAAAACCTGTTTTACAAAATGAAAAATGTTTTTAGAAAAATAGAAAACATACTTGTTCTAACACTCATAACCAGGTTCAGGTCACACAAAGAGGGACACAGAAACAACCAACCGCACAGGGAAAGACTTTTCCTAACAAATCATCGGGATCTGCAAGTGGCAACAGATCAATAAGTGTTGCATGTGCTAAACAAAGCAAAAAGTTAGAGGACAGTTTGAGAAAATCATCTAACAGGTCTTATCATTCGCATATACTATCTTCTGTTGGATCGAATGAACCAGGATATGTCCCTTATGTGAAGAAGTAGACGTGTTACAATTGTGGAATTCCTGGTCACATTGCTCGAAATTGCACACATCGTCCTTATGTACCTTACTATAGACAACATCAGACGGTTACACCTAGGGATAACTACTACTCTAAGTCGATGAGGGTCTCTCAACCTAAGACAAGGAACAATGTGAATCCAAAGGCTAAACCATCTAATGGAGACTCGAATGCTACTAAGAACAAACAAAAGGTTGTTCAAGAACAAAAACAGATTTCCAAATCTAAACAGCCTGAAAAAACAAAGTTGTCTACTCCAAAAGTAGCTAAATTGTTTGTTAAGTCTAAAAAATTATGGAAATCAAAAGCAGCAGCAATTCCAAGTTTGAAGGACGTGTGTTTGAAAGAAGTGTCTTACATTGATGCTTCTGGATTGCCCAGGACCGCTATAGCCTGGTGATAACTCACAAAATTAACATATAAAACAAGCATAAACACTCTCATAATAGGATACAACTAGGCTTACGTTATTGATATATGGTGCTTAATTCGTTCCTATTTGTACTTCTCAGGAAAATGGAGCTCCAAGCCGGAAACAGAGGATTTCTGGGCAAAAACTAGAGATTCCTGAAAATAAGAGACTTGCAGCATGTTCACTGTATGTTTGAAGACAATCCCGAGACTTAAAGAGTGCTAAAATCAGTCATGGAGTGACCAAGCACGCTCATGCAGACTTACACGGAGGCCATGCACGCGAGAAGACAACGCAGCAAACTTGGAGAGCAAGAAAACACACTTAACAGTAGGTGCACGCCCATGCTCGTGCCTATGGCACGGCCGTGCGAAAGACAAAATGTACAGATAAACTCAGACTTGTAGCAATAGAACGTACGTGTGACAGCAAGCATGCCCCTGCCTATACTTGGCACGGTTGTGCTTCACCTGAAGCTCTATAAATAGCAAGCTAACCCCCACCATTTGATTATCCCTTCTAGTACTTGATTTGGCCTACTACCAAGAGTCTTCCAGAGATCTTGGGGTCCCTTGGGAGGCCTTAGGGCCCCTCCTATCATCTCTCAATGGTTAGGCCTCGTCCTACCTTGATCAACTTGGCCAAGCACGGGATCGTAGAGTAGTTATGCAATAAAACATCGAGGGTTGTGAGGATCATGTTAGATACATATCACTTGGAGATGGAGAGCTTGTCTATGATCAGCCATATTCATGTGTTGATCATTTGCTATGGTTGTGTCTTTTCATTATTCCCGAACTCGCTTCGATTTGTAGACTTTTATTATTATTAATAGTAGTTTATTTTTAGTTACTTGTTATGTTATTTTATTCTAATCCTTGTTTGTTTATCTTGTGGCAGGTTTAAATGATGATTAATTTAATAACTTAAATTACTTTAACTTAATTTAATAACTAGAGGTTTAATCAGCTTCTGGTAGCCCCGAGCTAGATCCAAGGCGAGGAAACCGGTAGTGAGACAGATCCTTCGGGCTTTTGATATCCAAACCGTGTTCTAAGCAATGGCTTCTAAAGTGGACCAGATCTGAGTGACACATTTTTGGTACTTACCGTATGGTTGAATGATCTTCTTGGTATAGGGCGGATTCCCTACGGGCGCACCAGTGATCTTCGGATTGCACGCCTTTAGAATTATGTTCCACCTTTGTCAAGGGTTTCATTCGGCTCGATAGGTTATGGGTTGGGTTTATTAAGTCATCGTTCATTTAACCAACTTTATATTTAATTGATCACTAAATATTAAAGTGTCAATTAAAAGATAAATAAATTAAGGATTCTATTTCTAGTTCTCGTTAGTATAAAGCCTTAACCAATGGGGATACGAGTCGCCTGAGTCAATTGTAAGAGAGATCCTTCGTCTTCATGATCGTTAACCTACTTAGGGGATACGAGGTTGCCGGGATTGACCCTAAGGAGAGATCCTTCAGTACGAAACGCGAGAGCTAAGGGAGGTGTACAGTGTTCCAGGTCGGAAGTTAAGCCACCATTTCAAGAAGAAGATAAGTTCGAGGACCAGAGACTTGACCGCGGTTTGAGGGGCCCGCTATATATGAGGCCATGGCGGAGTACCTTCATGTAGGCCCACATTGGAAGGTTGTGCATTATACTTAGTAGTGGCCCCGCTTATCTATAAATGAATCAACACTTCAAGATCACTCTCGTCTTCCCCACATGTAATTAATTTAATTATTAATTTTAATAGTAAACTTAACTACTTATACGGAGGGCCCTGAGATGTGCATATTAGTCTACTCTACTATTTTATCTTTTATTTTATAAAACCAAAACCTTTTCAAAACTATTTTCTTTTAAGAACCCCTCCGTTTTATTTTTCTTTTTAAAACTCGATCGGTTATTTGATGAAAGGTTGAGTAGGGGAAAGTGTGTTCTTTGGAATACGATACTCGGTATTTACCCTAGCAAGCTATACTATACACGTCGGGTTCTCTGCCTATGTGTTGGTTTTAGTTTCTAAACTAATTATCGTTTACTTTATAAATTTAAAACTTTGTAAATAGGTTTAGTAAAAATCAGTCGTTTCCCCCAAACCAATGTTTTGGGATTGACACATCAAGTTTTTGACACCAGGGAAATTGACATCTTTTTTACTAAAACAAAACGCATCACCTGGGTACCGATGTCTAATTAATATCCTTATTCATGCAGGGACAACCAAGGAGGATTATTGACAACCACTGGTGTGTTGATAGTGGTTGTTCCGAGTAGTTGATCGGCAACATATCTATGTTACATTATGTTAATTTTTTTAACACATGGTATGTTTCCTTTGAAGGAGATAAGGGAGGTAAGGTCAGCTTAACAAGTATTTTTAAATTTGATGCAAAATTTTTGAAAATGATTGATCGGTCATTAGTTTGAGAATGGTTATAGAAACAAAGAAAAAGATTTTTCTTGTTTTTAGGTAAATTTTATACATAAAGTTTTATTCTCTCTTTAGCTATGCACAAAATTTATGGGGAGAAGTGGGAATCAAGAAAAGATACAAAAAAAGTGTTTTATTTTATTTTTATACAAAATTTAGGGAGAGATAGGAGAGAAAATAAGAAAAATATAAAAACATGTGAAAAAAGGAAAAATACAAAAAGAGTTTTTGTTGTATCACTTGTGAAACTGAAAAAGGCTGGCACGCGTAAGACCAGTATTGAAATGGTTAGGCTCTAGAGTGATGTGTCGGTAGACTTGGTCCTGATGACTAAAAAATTGGTTGATCTAGTGACACACTTAAAGATAACGTATGGCTTCAGTAGGAAACGTCACTTGGAATTGGTACATTTTTCTTATTTGAATGCTCGTATGACATCCTGTAAACACACACTGTGTTCCATGTCTGAAACCTTTTCTGAAAAACTCTTGTATCTCCTTTGTTTTGTGTAACAAAAGACCTGGGGATGCTAGGCAATGTCAGCTTCTGCTGCATCTAGACATATGCTGACCTAGTTATACATTGTCATACTATAGATCAAAAAAACCAAAAGAGGCCAATGAGCCCAAAAAGATGCCATTGAACACATCAAAAAAGGCCCTCTAGAGCCCAAATCACCAAAACCTACATCATTTGAGAAATCAAATTGATTTGTATATTATACCATTCTATCTCTAAATGATCTATTCTTTTCTCTTCTCAACCAAGTCCAGGTCAAGGTTTCAAAATTCTAGAACAGACACCGTGAAAATATGTGGTGGGGAAACTGCTGGCATGACAAAGTGTACATGTACCGCATATAATTCTAGGATTTGATTATGAATTGCTTGAGTGTCCATAATCAGTACACCAAAACATGATAAATTAATCACAGACAGTCAAATAAGAAGGTCTAAGGTAATAAGTTTAAGTGGACAAATATACTGGCAATTGCCCAAACCGACTAGAGTAGATCTGTGTTGATAAGTGTCCCTGAGTCTAAATCACAGTGATTTAATCCCGTGAAAGAAAAAAAAAGTTTAGTTATTTTTATTTCAATTTATTTTTCATTTATTTTGATTCTTATTGTTTTGCGTTTGCCTTTTCTTTTTAGTTTTAATTTTTAGGGGATTTGTATTTTAATAATCGAAAGAGAAAATTGTAGTTTTCGTCCCTGTGGTTTGCCTAAACTAACAGGTTCAGCCCAGGCTTAACACCCTGAGTACCTGTGGTTTCATTTTCTAACACTTTACGTCCCTGAGACTAACGGTCGTTAGTTGTTCCGTTAGTTTGTGGTAAAATGACTATTATACCCTTAATTTTTTGGGTGAAATGACTCTTATACCCTCTCTTCCTTCTTTTCCAACCAACCAACCACCCACCACCGCCTGAAACACCCACCACCACCCACCCACCACCGCCAAAACAATCCATCGATCCATCCTACCACTACGAAAACTGAATCCGAGCAGCAGTATATCATCATAAAGATTTCTCATTCGACTTGAAAATCAACAGAACACGCGCGTTCTACCAACAAATGATATGTTTTTAATTGAAATTTTAAATGTTTATAATCATTGGACAGCAACAAGATTATGTGATTTAGGGTATGATAAAGAAAAGCAAACCGAAGAATTTAAAGGAGCTGTTTGTAGTTCAAGACAAGGGGCTGGAGACACGTTTTCTGAAAACCCCGAGACATTAGAACACGTCTAGGGTGAGCTCGAACTTTTGATATATATTCTTCTAAATTCCGGTGGAGCCAAGGCGGAGCTCCGGCAGTAAACCCACCACCCACTACAACCCCAAAATAAATACCCAACCCTACCCTTCTTCCATGCTGACCGAACACGCAAAACCACACACACACCCAGTCACCCACAGATCTATAAGTATATTAATCTTTTAGTTATCATGCTTAGTTCTTAATTAATTGAATATTATGGTTGATGGTTAACTGATAGATGATGGTTGGGTTTCGACATTAGGAAACAAACAAGGGTGAACGAAGATGATGACCAGAATAGTATAGTTGTGGTGAGGAACCAAATCGATGATGGTGATGGAGAAGCAGGTGATGGTGGTGGGTGTTGCAGGTGGTGGTAGGTGTTTCAGGTGGTGGTGAGTGGGTGGGTTGGTTGGAGAAGAAGGAAGAGAGGGTATAAGAGTCAATTCACCCAAAAATTTAAGGGTATATTAGTCAATTTACCCAAAAGCTAACGGAACAACTAACGGCCGTTAGTATCAGGGACGTAAAGTGTTAGAAAATGAAACCACATGTACTCAGGGTGTTAAGCCTGGGCTGAACCTGTTAGTTTAGGCAAACCACAGGGACAAAAACTGCAATTTTCTCTAATCGAAACTTTATCTTGTTGGCTGACAATAATCTGTACTTAAGAAATTCCCTACGACAGTCCCAACTTTCAAAGTATTGGCCGTCAATGAACTTTTGTTAACTGAAAACTAACCCATTTTCAAAACTGAAAGAGTTTGAAAGTTGAAAAGTTCATTGTTGTCCAATATTTGAAAAGTTGGGACTGTTATGGGGAATTTATTAAGTACAGATTATTGCCGGCCAATGAGGCAAAGTATGAATTATTAAAATCCAATTCCCCTAATTTTTATAAAATCAACCATTCTTAAAGTTTTAATCGATCATCCAAAAGATTTAAAGAAATTCAAGGTTCTTAGGAAAATTTCAATCGGAAGTTCTTAGATTTACTTGGTGTTCATGATATTGGATCCTCTTTTATATTTAAATGTTTGCTTACAAAGTTCTGAGAATGTGTAGAAATCGATTTAAATCAAGAAACAGGGGTTGATGAAGAATGATTTCCAGTTGTTGACAAGCATGAACCACCGTGATGAGATGATGTACCTGAGTCATAAGAACTTGATGTGATTGCATGTTCTGATAATGAAAGTACACATGCAGAAGTACCTGTGATCCTGCTTGAAGGACAAAGATTGATAAAGAAAGAGATATGAGAATCCTCCTCTCACATCCTCTTTTAGAAAGAGTTCAAGTAAATGCTGATGATGATCTAAGTGTAGATCTTACTCCCACATAAGAAGAGAGAAGGCCCGAGTTTGAGAGTACAAAAAAGAAGACTTTCAACAAAACAACACCAACACCCCAGCAACAATCTAGGGGGAGATCACAACGTTACATTCATATTATGAAGATCATTTGATAGCATCAACAGTCTAGGGGGAGATTGTTGGGTCTATAATAGTGAGACTAACGCTATCAAATAAATATTAGTGATCTATATTTGTGTTTTACTATTTAGGACCGAGAACACTTGGGTTCTCAGTTATTTAAGGTGTTTGGATCGAGAACACATTAGTTCTCAGTTGGGCTTGGGCTAGGCCATGTGGGCCAAACCTTGCATATGTAACATCGCAAATTTTTCCTAAATTTTTTTTGTATAGGTAAAATCACCACTTTATTTGTATTAAACTACTTTTGTACAAAAATAACCATGGCAAATTTATATTTATGGCAAAACATTTTTTTTATATAATGATAATAATAATAATAATAATAATAATAATAATAATAATAATAATAATAATAATAATAATAAAATCAAACAAACACTATAACTAAACCTCTAAACCAAAACCTAACCCAACATCCTAAACCCAAATCTAATCCTGAGCCCATCAGACGCGGCCCAAACCACCAAGCCCAAAGCTGGAATGGCCCAGCCCAAGGAAAACCCGGCCCACTACCACTTTTCCCTCTCTCTGCACACAAAAATAATAATAATAAGCCTACCAGACTCGAACCCGAGTCTGGAGGCGGTCCGCACATAACCCACAAGCACACAACCATCTGAGCCACGAGACTTTCCTGATGAAACCCCAGCATACAATGTTTAAAAACCCACTAAACCCTTATCCCTCTTCTTCCTTGTTCGCTTCTGATGAACCGGAGCAAACAAATCTGGTAAGTCCTGGATTTTCCGGCGACTTACCATAACCACTATCACGCGCCTTCCTTCAATTAATCTTGACCCATACATCTCGCCACCGACACATTCTGAGCATTAATAGCCTTTATTATCGCTAAATCAATGGGTTAATCGAGCCATTAAAATCTGGTCAATGAGCCAAGTTTCCAATTCAACACACTGATAGTTTTTGTATATATAGAACCCATAAACGAAGTCAGAAGCACAACGCAAACCTGTTCCTCTACTAAAACTCTCGTACCGTGTTAGTGAAGCTCGCCGGAATAACGATTTCCGGCCACCTCTTTTTGATCCTCATTAAAGTATAACCGTGAGTTTTTTTTTTATTTTGCTTCATCCTTTTGAGCAATATTTCAATATCCATGATGATTAGTACTAACAGGGCCTTAACCAGGTTCAATTAAATTCAAATAGAAGCTAGGCTTCTTATGTTAATATTTGGGTATAAGTCTAGGTTTCTTGTTATGATTTGGGGAAGATGACACGATATCAAGTCTGCATAAATGTTTTTTTATCAAATTCCAACACCAAATCTGATGTAGATTAGGTGGTGGTTTAGCAGTGTGAAAATCCGATTGGTCAGGGGTTCGAGCCCTACCAACAGCAACCTTTTCTTTTAAAACCCTATTCTCTATATTTTTGTTATTTATTTTTTTAAAATGGTTTTAAAATACTAAAATTGCTTTATAAATTCTACAAAAATTATTTTATGATGTTCTAATAGAAAAGTTTATCATAAAATTTTTAGTTTTTCAAAAATCTTTTATTTATTTTGTATAATAAATAATACAAGTTTATTCTATTATAATTATAAAATTCTATAAAAATATCAAAACGATTTTATAAAATTCCACAAAACTTATTCTGAGTTTATAAAAAAATAAATATTCCAGAAATGATTTTTATTTCTGAAAAATCATTTATTTAATATTATTAAACGTGTTTTTTTATTTTAATCATAAATAAATCATAATAAATTCATTTTTCATTATTTTTACATCAAAATTTCACATAAATTATCATAAATCAGTTAGATCAGAAATATAAATTTTTTATTCGAAATTTATAATTTTTAATTTTTTTAAATATTAATTCTATATTTTGTCAAATAATTATTAATATATAAATATTCATTAATTAAGAAAATAGTTTTATAAAAATTATTTTTACATTGTTACGATATAATTCAATTACTTTTAGATAATTTTGGCCAGGAAACATTTTCATTAATCATTTCTTTATTTATTCAAATTTAATCATAATCAATTATAAATCCCCAAATTAGGAACCCTAGCACATTTTAGACTAGAAAACTTAGAATTATTAAGTTTTCCTCAACATTTATTTATTACCTTGAAATAGGGTGATATTTGGATACACACAAGCCACATTTACTTATATAACAAGGGTCATCATTCTAACACTAAGGTGAGTTTACATAGCCCCTTTTTTTCTCTTTAAATTTTTGGGGTGAAACATGTTTAAACATTTTATACTATCATTTACTCATTCTTACTTGTGATTCAATTACACTATCATTTACTCATTCTATCATTTGACTGTAACAAATAGACACAGTACAATCATTAACATTGATCAAGCCGCCTGTTTAGATTATAGCGCTATAGGTCTGACAAACCCATCCCCCCGCATAAATTCAGGGATGATCGATAACAGTTACACTTTTACTAACTTGCGAGTTAGGTCTCAGTCGACACAAGGTTTGATTGTACAAAGACGCATTGTTACATGTCGGACTCATACTCTATCATTATACAACTGTGATTGTTGTACAAACTATTATTATCTATTATATTCGAAAACCAATGTATTCTCACCAACTTTTGTTGACCCAAAATATTTTCAAACTTAACATGTTTCAGGTTCTACTTGCTTGAAGATTTGAGTTAATGCTTGAAGATGTGTACATAGTATTATTCATTTTGATGTACGAATTCTTGTAGAACAATTGTATGTAATTTATTTAAATCATTTAATGAAATTTATTATTCACCATGAGCTACTGAACAATCATCAATACATGACATCCTGATGTTTCCGCCATCGGTTGGGGTGTTACAGATTGGTATCAGAGCCATGGTTATAGGGAATTAGGTTATTAGAAAAATAATCTAGTCTATAACCATAGGATTATAACCAGTATTTGCTCCTTTTACTTGCTATTCTCTATCCCCCTCCTACTTCTTGTCCCTACTTTAAATCCCTACAAGAAGATTGCTCTCCATCACTGGATCTACTCTTAGACTAATAGGACAAAAATCCTCAGGTTTAGCCTGAACCACCTTGAGATCTCGTCGAAGTTCTAGATTTTAATAACGAACACGTGCAATTTGGAAGGGTGAACGCCTGTATTCTGAGTCTTCTGTCTAGGCTGGCATTGCGCATATATCCCAATCAGACGAGGGACCCAGATGCCTACCTGGGAATTCTCGGGATGAGTGTTCACTTATAGGCTAAAGCATGTCTTCACTATGTTATTAGAATCTAGAATCTTTGATAAGTCAACGTTTTCGCTTATTCGTTTTAATTAATGAATAAATGATTACATTCCTTATATTACCTCATTCATTTCTTTGTGTCTCTTACAGATCATGCCTCCACGTCGCAGCACTCGCAATAACAGTGGTGGAAATCAAGAGGAAGGTAGCAACAACCACAACCATAACCACGACACTAACCACAACAACAACAATAACAACAACAACAATGGCGTTGATGCCCAACTGGCTGCGATCATTTCCCAACAAATGGCGCAACAAATAGCAACTCTGGTTCCTAACTTACTGGCCCAAGTCATCCAGATGAACGGAAACGGCAATGGAAACGGAAACGGAAATGGAAACGGCAATGGAAACCACAATGGGAACGGGAATGGAAATGGTAATGGTCTCCCAGCCTGCACTCTCAAACACTTTAATACCTATAATCCCCCTAAGTTCAGTGGAGATGAAGGAGCTACTAGTCTCCTACAATGGTTCGAGGGTATTGAGAATACCTTCATTAACAGTGAGTGTCCCGATAACTTTAAGGTCCGTTATTCTATGAGTGTTCTTCACAAACGAGCACTCACTTGGTGGAATGAGGAAAAGCGCACCCGTGGAGCTGAAGTTGCACTTGCTATGACCTGGGATTAAGTCAAGGAGATAATGAAAGCCGAGTTTTGCCCACGTAATGAGGTCAAGAAACTAGAGGACGAGTTCCACACCCTTGCTCAGGATAGTGGGGAAAACCTTGCTTATAATACCCGCTTCCATGAGCTCAGTCTGTTGTTGCCCCATAAGGTCACTCCCCTACCTGTAGCCATTGAGAAATATATCGGTAGTCTACCCATGCAGATCCAGGACACGGTATGGGGAAGGAACCCTGCTACCCTCAAAGAGGCCAAGCGTCTAGCAGCTACCTTAACTGACAATCACGTAAAGAACGGGACCTTAGTTCGGAAAGGCGAGAAAGCAAGTATTGTAGCCGCGGTAACTACTGAGAACCAGAAGCGTAAGACCAGGGATCCTGATGCAAACCTCACTACACAAGCTTCTAACAAGAAACCTTATATAGGAAACTATCCATTGTGTAACACATGCAAACGACATCATCCCACTGCTTCAGCGTGTCGCTTGTGCACCAATTGTGGTAAGTATGGCCATCTGGTCAACACATGTCGTGAGGCCCCAAATCCTAATGCCAACCAACCAACCTTGCTCAGGCTGCTAATCCTAATCGTCCTGGTAGATACAACTATGGTCAATGCTATGAATGTGGAGACCCAAATCACTTCCGTAACCAATGCCCTAAACTGAACAGAGATCAAGACCTCCAGCTACCTAACAGCAAGTCCCACCATTTGAATGTTGTTTGCTTTTTAATTCTATGTATTGACGCTTTTGATTCAAGTAATAAATTCTAGTATTACCACAACACCTGGATGCATGCTTGTCTGAATGAGAACTAATTGCTATATCAATATCTAAATCTATACAACTACAACTCATATACTATACTCGTTATACTTATAAACTTGCTTGCATAAACATATTATCAATTTGCAATTTATGTGTATAATAATTGCTACACTTAATAGAGGATAAAGTACTTGCTCAACAGTTAATTGAGTACCAAATAACCTACTCAACGATTGGTAGAGGTCATCATGCCTTTTCAACAGTCGGGAGAGGCCCTACAACCTGCTCCACGACTGGTGGAGGCTATCGAACCTGCTCAACAATCGGTAGAGGTTCCTACTCACTAACTGGTAGGAGTCTTTTTCCTGCTCAACAGTTGGACTCATTAAATACAAAGGTTCAACCACATGATTATTTCTGCATTACTTACATGTGTGTTAGAATAATAGAAGGACACAAAACCCTAATGTAAGGTAAATTGGTGATTGCGGTCCGGAACGTAATCATGAATTTACAGGTACGTTAAGGTAGTGTGAAATTCTATCAAGGTTTCGGGAGATAACAAAATGTAAACTCTAGTTATCTGGCAGTTCATTTAGTCAATCAACTCACACATAACACGCCTCTTATCCAAACTATTCGAGACAGTTTATTCTGATCATGTCATGTTATAACCTAAATTTTCCAGATCACAATTATTTGCATTTCTACCCAATCACCTTCAACCCTGTGTTTTCAATAAACTTCGGGACGAAGTTTCCAAAAGTAGGGGAGACTGTAACATCGCAAATTTTTCCTAAATTTTTTTGTATAGGTAAAATCACCACTTTATTTGTATTAAACTACTTTTGTACAAAAATAACCATGGCAAATTTATATTTATGTCAAAACATTTTTTTTATATAATGATAATAATAATAATAATAATAATAATAATCATAATAATAATAATAAAAAAATCAAACAAACACTATAACTAAACCTCTAAACCAAAACCTAACCCAACATCCTAAACCCAAATCTAATCCTGAGGCCATCAAATGCGGCTCAAACCACCAAGCCCAAAGCTGGAATGGCCCAGCCCAAGGAAAACCCAGCCCACTACCACTTTTCCCTCTCTCTGCACACAAAAATAATAATAATAAGCCTACCAGACTCAAACCCGAGTCTGGAGGCGGTCCGCACATAACCCACATGCACACAACCATCTGAGCCACGAGACTTTCCTGATGAAACCCCAGCATACAATGTTTAAAAACCCACTAAACCCTTATCCCTCTTCTTCCATGTTCGCTGCTGATGAACCGGAGCAAACAAATCCGGTAAGTCCCAGATTTTCCGGCGACTTACCATAACCACTATCACGCGCCTTCCTTCAATTAATCTTGACCCATACATCTCGCCACCGACACATTCTGAGCATTAATAGCCTTTATTATCGCTAAATCAATGGGTTAATCGAGCCATTAAAATCCGGTCAATGAGCCAAGTTTCCAATTCAACACACTGATAGTTTTTGTATATATAGAACCCATAAACGAAGTCAGAAGCACAACGCAAACCTGTTCCTTTACTAAAACTCTCGTACCGTGTTAGTGAAGCTCGCCGGAATAACGATTTCCAGCCACCTCTTTTTGATCCTCATTAAAGTATAACCGTGAGTTTTTTTTTTATTTTGCTTCATCCTTTTGATCAATATTTCAATATCCATGATGATTAGTACTAACAGGGCCTTAACCAGGTTCAATTAAATTCAAATAGAAGCTAGGCTTCTTATGTTAATATTTGGGTATAAGTCTAGGGTTCTTGTTTTGATTTGGGGAAGATGACATGATATCAAATCTGCATAAATGTTTTTTTTTTTATCAAATTCCAACACCAAATCTGATGTAGATCAGATGGTGGTTTAGCAGTGTGAAAATCCGGTTGGTCAGGGGTTCGAGCCCCACCAACAGCAACCTTTTCTTTTAAAACCCTATTCTATATATTTTTGTTATTTATTTTTTTAAAATGGTTTTAAAATACTAAAATTGCTTTATAAATTCTACAAAAATTATTTTATGATGTTCTAATAGAAAAGTTTATCATACAATTTTTAGTTTTTCAAAAATCTTTTATTTATTATATATAATAAATAATACAAGTTTAATCTATTATAATTATAAAATTCTATAAAAATATCAAAACGATTTTATAAAATTCCACAAAAATTATTCTGAGTTTATAAAACAATAAATATTCCAGAAATGATTGTTATTTCTGAAAAACCATTTATTTAATATTATTAAACGATTTTTGTTATTTTAATCATAAATAAATCATAATAAATTCATTTTTCATTATTTTTACATCAAAATTTCACATAAATTATCATAAATCACTTAGATCAGAAATATAAATTTTTGATATGAAATTTATAATTTTTAATATTTTTAAATATTAAGTCTATATTTTGTCAAATAATTATTAATATATAAATATTCATTAATTAAGAAAATAATTTATAAAAATTATTTTTACATTGTTACGATATAATTCAATTACTTTTAGATAATTTTGGCCAGGAAACATTTTCATTAATCATTTCTTTATTTATTCAAATTTAATCATAATCAATTATAAATCCCCAAATTAGGAACCTAGCACATTTTAGACTAGAAAACTTAGAATTATTAAGTTTTCCTCAACATTTATTTATTACCTTGAAATAGGGTGATATTTGGATACACACAAGCCACATTTACTTATATAACAAGGGTCATCATTCTAACACTAAGGTAAGTTTACATAGCCCATTTTTTTCTCTTTAAATTTTTGGGGTGAAACATGTTTAAACATTTTATACTATCATTTACTCATTCTTACTTGTGATTCAATTACACTATCATTTACTCATTCTATCATTTGACTGTAACAAAAAGACACAGTACAATCATTAACATTGATCAAGCCGCCTGTTTATATTATAGCGCTATAGGTCTGACAAACCCATCCCCCCGCATAAATTCAGGGGTGATCGATAACAGTTACACTTTTACTAACTTGCGAGTTAGGTCTCATTCGACACAAGGTTTGATTGTACAAAGACTCATTTTTACATGATGGACTCATACTCTATCATTATACAACTGTGATTGTTGTACAAACTATTATTATCTATTATATTCGAAAACCAATGTATTCTCACCAACTTTTGTTGACCCAAAATATTTTCAAACTTAACATGTTTCAGGTTCTACTTGCTTGAAGATTTGAGTTAATGCTTGAAGATGTGTACATAGTATTATTCATTTTGATGTACGAATTCTTGTAAAACAATTGTATGTAATTTATTTAAATCATTTAATGAAATTTATTATTCACCATGAGCTACTGAACAATCATCAATACATGACATCCTGATGTTTCCGCCATCGGTTGGGGTGTTACAGATTGGTATCAGAGCCATGGTTATAGGGAATTAGGTTATTAGAAAAATAATCTAGTCTATAGCCATAGGATTATAACCAGTATTTGCTCCTTTTACTTGCTATTCTCTATCCCCCTCCTACTTCTTGTCCCTACTTTAAATCCCTACAAGAAGATTGCTCTCCATCACTGGATCTACTCTTAGACTAATAGGACAAAAATCCTCAGGTTTAGCCTGAACCACCTTGAGATCTCGTCGAAGTTCTAGATTTTAATAACGAACACGTGCAATCTGGAAGGGTGAACGCCTGTATTCTGAGTTAGTCCCGATCCTTTTTGCGCGTAGTAAACGAGCCTTTTCAATGTAATACGTCGGTTAAAAGCGGGGTCGATTGTCGGGTTTACGGGTCTTAGCATATGTTTCTTTAAGTTGCGGGATAGTAGGCTTGACTGAGTTGTTTTTCTGAAATAAAATGTTTGGGGTGCCGTAGATAGTGGATCAAGCTGGATGGTCAACTGGTTTTGCACTTGCTAGTATTGGTAACCCTTATTCCCACATGACAGTGAGTTTTGAGCCTTTAAATATTATATATAAATATTCACTATTTCGTTTCATGTGTGATATACCGATTTTGTTGCATTATTTTAGAACTTGTGCGTTTTGATGCATTTTGAGACCATAGGCTTGGACTTGATATAGATATGATAGAGGCATTAGGATTACCCATTTTGTTTAGCCTTTTTGTTTGTTTTTGTTATTTGACCCGTTTCCACATTTTTACTTTTAGAAACCACTTTGAGCCTAAACCTTTCGTTTGTTACCCATTTTATTTTATATTGATTACCGGATTCTATATATTTATATAATGTGAAGAAAAAAAATATATCAGCAAAAAGAGTAGCTGACGATAAAAAAAAAACTAAAAAAAAGAGAAAAATATATGAAAAAAAATCTGAAAAAAAAAAAGAAAAGAAAGATATATGAAAAGGCGAGAGAAAAGAAAAAAAATAGAATAAAGGTTGTGGGTCGAGAAGACCAAAGTGTTAGAGAGTTTATTTGTTTTATCCGGTTTATCTCTTATTTTTCTTTTTAGCCAATTTTTCCCAAAAACATTTCCTACCCTTAACCCTTACTTACCCTTTGGAAGTCCTCTTGATTTGTGTTAGTGTTAGCAATTAGATGGAAATTTGATTGACGTAAAAGCTTATGATAATTTTGCTTCATAGTTCGGTTTTGAGAGATTCACTCCAAATAAATATATAACCGAGAGATGAGTGATATTGTGAGGGGTGCTTACAGATGCATAGTAGGTTGCATGAAGGTAAGTGAAGCTTAACTAGGTAGGCCTTGTTTTTAAAAAAAGAAATGTATCATCATGACTAGTCAGCCTTTTGAACGATGTAAGTCTTGTGAAACCGCTATGCTTGTTGATTTCGTAGCTTGCTTTTGACCTTGTTTGATGCTATCGTTTTTGTTAAGTGCTTTGTTGAAAATGTTGTCTGGGATTTTGTATAATTCTTTTTCGGGACGCAAAAGTTTTAAGTGTGGGGATGTTTGATGTGTTGCAAAACACATCTCTTTATCTATGTATTTTGTATATTATTTGGTCATGTTTTTCTTCGTTTCGTGTTGTTATTATTATGTATTTATTTATTTCTTTATTTTATAGGTGTTCATGAGAAAGGAGCTTAAAACAGTGAAAAATAGTCAAGACGCGAGCACCTGGTGTTCATGCACGTTGGAGCATAAACGAGCAACTTTGGTCAAGTCAAGAACACCCAAGTCTAGAGCACCCGAGTCAGAAAATAATAATAATAATAATAATAATAATAATAATAATAATAATAATAATAATAATAATAATAATAAAAGGCCTCGTGACCTATTATCTTGTGAATAGCCCAAAAAGTCAAAGGGAAAAAGAAACCCTACGAGGCATTATAGTATAAAACTGAAGACACATTATTTTTCAAGGGGAGGCATATTATTAATCGAGGACAATCAGCGGCGATCAGTGTCATCGAGGAGGATCGGAGAACACAACAGCAGCAAGAAACAACTTTGGAAGAGGGAATTTTCAAGGAGAGTAAGGCTTGGAATCATTGGTGAAGGCTTGGGTTTGTTTATCTAAAACACTAGTTTTGATTTTTGATTACTTTGTGTTTTCAACTACTTGATACTATGTTTTATTATTTTGTTGAACCTATGTTTTTATTGATTTCCATGACTATGAGTAGCTAAACTTTTAGTGCTACCTAGGTATTGATGATGGGTGACAATTGAATAGTAGTTTTCGGTTTGGATCTATGTTATGTTTTGGATAATGTTTTGGTAAAAGGTTTTCTAATAATGTTTCTTTTGTATATGCGTGCTTGATATCTGAATATTAATTCTTGTTTCGCTTAATTCTAGTTTAATTGATTTTGTATCTTTTGATCTAGGGTTTTGTGATTGTCTTAGACTTTGTGTTTTTGATAAATCTTGTGGTTGCTAGACGTAGTAAACCCTAGAAACAAGTTATATAAATTATTCGGTAATTTAGCATTCACGAGAGTGAGTCACCTTTGAGACCGAGAGGAGATTAGGTGTCGGTGTGTCTAGCTTGGTAGGTATTCGGGACCGTGGTCTGCACGAGAGTGAGTCACCCCTAGCGTGCCTGTTTTGTTAGCATCCTGTGTTAGAAACGTGTTAGAATAACTATCCCTTGCATCCCTTACACATCCCGGATGTATTGTTTCTGAGGGGGCCGAGAGGACATTCAGATTTAGGATACCTTAGCATAGTTTGGAGAGACCGAGAGGTGATCTGAACCCGAGACCAGTGAGTTTACACACTTCCCTAGATTCATTATTGCGACATGTTGGAGAGTGATTCGCGTTCCAGTGTTGGTCTAGTTTAGTGTATCTTAAGATCCCGGTAGCCAAAACCCATTTATCCAATCCCGAGAGCTATAAGTCAGTCACCTTGATTCTTACCTAGGTAGCCATTTTCTCATTACTTGATCTTATCTAGTTCTACTTGTTCGTTTTCTTTGTTGAGTTGTTCATATTTTATTTAGTTTATATTTTTTAGTAATTAATTAAATCACAATCACTTCAATTTATTAGACTAGGACTCGACAAAGGTTTAGTACCGAGAGTCTCCATATTGTGTCCACGGTTCGATATTCCGGACTTACTTGCTCTGCTACACTGCGACCGGTACACTTGCCGTTAGTGTGTGGTTTTGTAGTTTTTTCCATTTTTAAAACTTGACCGATTTATTTACTACACATTTCACACATCAGTTACAAAACAATAAACAATAGTAAAAGGTTAAAAAAAATAAAAATACAAAGGTACAGATAAAAGGATTTAATTGGCGCGCTTCTCAACTCTAGACCTACAGTGTCACATGTCATGTACCAATTGGGCGTCCTAAAATTGCCAAACCAATCCAAAGCAATGTACAACCTTTTATATGCAGATGTATAATTAGGATTCATTTTTCTTAGGGGGCAGGGCGCTATTAGAATTGGGCACGGGTTCCCTACTAACAGCACGGTAACACCGTCGTCACCCGTGCTGATAGGGGTCCCGTGAATCGTTTTCTAGTTTTTGTTACCGTGCTGGTAACCAGTAATAATAATTGCAACGGTCGATTTTTAGTATTTATTTTATTACTTTTTTGACCGTTTGAATGAATTTAATTTAAAACGGTAACAATTTTTTGACCGTTAATTTAGTATAAAACCAAAGCCAATTTTTATCAATTGGTCATCTTGAAGTTGATCCCAAATGGCAAACCAGAACCCAAATCCAAATCCAATCCCGCCCTCGCTAAACCGTGTGCGACAACCAATCTGGAACTTGGAGGACGAACTCGCCTTGGTGAATAGCTATATAGCTATTCAAGAGCAAGGACCCGAGGGAACGCAAAGTTTTTGGATAAACCGTGTGTGACAACCAATCTGGAACGTGGAGGACGAACTCGCCTTGGTGAATAGCTATATAGCTATTCAAGAGCAAGGACCCGAGGGAACGCAAAGTTTTTGGAAAGCGGTTGTCATAGGATTCAATAAACAAATGGGTGAAAACCAGCGTTCAACGGACGTGATATATGAAAAGTTTGTATCTTTAAAGTCGAAGTGCGCAGTATTTCAACAATTATTCGTTAATGCGATGGATGCCAATCCGTGGTTAAACGAAGATGAATTACTTGAAGAAGCCCGTAACTAATACCGAAGCATACACAATGATAACTACCCGAGGGTCGAGGTTTGGAGAGCTATGAGATGACGTTTTATAATATAGCCGTGTTTCTACTATTTATTTACGTTTTTAAATAATGGTTTGATGTCATGTATTGATGTTATTTTATGGAATATTATGTAATTTTATTTTATTTAGTTTAATAATATGTTTAATTAATGTTTCTTTAAAAATAATAATAAAAAATAAAGATTTCAGTGAAGTGAATCAGTTAAGTCCTGCTTACAAAAAAGTGTTTCAGTGAATTAAATCAGTGAAGTGATGTGGCAGTACAGGATTGGTTAAAATCAGTTAAGTAAAACAAGAGTTCTACCTGCGCTCCTTTATGCCTTATTTCATGGAACCAAATGACCTTATTAGAATTCTAGCTTTTTTGTCCTACAGTTGATCAAGATCTTCACCAAACTCTATCTAAAATAAGACGTTTATAAAATAACATGAAAATTAAAAGAAACATAAAAAAACAAAGCCGAGCACCTAAAAAAACATATTATCAAATTAAAAAGATAATAAAAAGCATTGTAATTAATAATAAAATTAAATAAAAAACCGAAAAATTAAAAAACATAAAATTAAAAGAAACATAAAAAACAAAGCCGAACACCTAAAAAATAAATGAGTACATGTAGACATGTACAAATCGTTTTTTTTTTTTACAACCGAAACCGGTTTTTTTCATAACTGGTTTTTTTATAACTGGTTCGGGTAATAAATCGGTTTCACCAACGAACATTAGTATTATACAAAACCGGTTGGGATCGGGTATAAAACCGGGTTTTTATTCGAAAAAAAACCGGTTTTTTGTCAGAGGAAAAAAACCGGAAAAAAAAAACGAATCAGAATGCTTTTTTTGCTGCTGTTTTGCTGTTTTAATTTTTTTTTTTTTTTCATTACAAACAAACTTCAAACATGAGGATTAAGAAACTTATATAACTTAAAACCTCCATAACCATTTCATTAAGTACTAAAACATCCAACTTAAACAATAAACCATCCAACTTAAAGTCTTAAACATTAAAAGTAAAACATTAACTACTAAAAACTTAAACAACTTAAACTCTTAAACATAAGCAAGCGTCTCTTGAATACATCAAACGTCTGTTGAAAAACATCTTTAATCTTCGCCCGAATCCGAGTTGTTTCGAAGGTATTCATCAAGTTCGGCTTCTTCGTCGGTCATTGGTTCAATCAAGGCCATATTCACCTCGTCCTCGTACAATTCGGCTTCGTACTCCAATTCTCCCTCAAGTGAGCGCTTATCTTGTACTCTTTCCGCCGCATCCAAGTAATCCTTTAAGCAAATAGACATCTCAACTGCCTTAGGAGTTAGCCTCGTTCTCCTTATCGATAAGACCTTGCCACTAGTAGAAAAAGCGGATTCCGAAGCTACCGTAGAAGCTTGGACACTTAGTAAATCTCGGGCCATGGCGACTAGAATCGGAAATTGTTCTTCCTTTTCTTTCCACCAAGCCAACAAATCAAAGTTTTTAAATTGTTGTGGAGTAGTGTGTTGTAAAAAGTTTGAACCACTATATCGCCCGAGTTCGCTACTTGGTGTGTTAGTAGCTTCATCTTGTTCATTTATATTCCATAAATGAATATAAAAAGCGAAATCGGAATCATTTAAATTCTCGTCCAAAGTGTTTCTCAAAGAATCATGAATTTGTGAGCTTGAACCATATTTTGATTGATAAAAGGCACACATGGCATTAAGATGAGTGTTAAATTTATTTTTAAACCTTGGCTAAAATATGGGTCTTCGGCACAATTTAAACCCAACTCGTCCTCAATTTTGTCAATCATAGAATTAAGGCCCCTTATGTTATAACAAGGGTTTAAGGCGGCAGCATAAGTAAAAACCGGTGGTATCTCTCTAAAATATATTTTAAGTTTTTCTTTCATTTGTATTACCATATCCGAATACGGATGCCCACACACACTCATCCTACCTAGTTTAGATGTCATTAAAAATATTTTGTGAATTGCTAAGAGACTTGTGGGATAATAAACACCGGATAAAGCGGTTGTCGAGTTTTTGAAAACTTGTAGCATATCGGATATACGCTCAATAGTTTCCCAATTTCTTGCATGGTAAGAGTTGAACTTACCATGACTCGACAAGATTTCATGAAAAGCTATTAAAGTTTCTTTTTGTGAAATCGCTTTTTTGAACATGTTACAAGAAGAACTCCATCTTGTTGGGCAATCACAATTCGGACCCAAACACGGTTTTTTCGCCTCCGCACAAAACTTTATATATTTAGTATGTCTTTGTACGTTGCTAAAATATCACATAACATTCTTCTAAAACCCTCTTTTTGTGACTCAACCATTTTTAAACCATCTTGAACCGTCAAATGTGTGCAACACATCGACTATGAAAAAATGCACCTTCACAAATGGGTTGATATTTTAATTTTAATTGTGTTAATGCAACGGTATTATTTGAGGCGTTATCAAAAGATATAGAAAAAAAATTCTCCAATTTATAAGTTTTAATAACGTTGTCAATAACCTTATAAATATTTTCACCCGTGTGTGGATAATCGAAAAGTTGAAACGCAATCTTACGTTTCATCATTTGCCATGAATCGGGTTGAACCCAATGTTCGGTGACACAAATGTAAGAGTCAGGTACACCATGAGGTGTCGACCACACATCGCTAGTAAGATTTACACCGGTTTGTAAATTTTCAAAAAAAGTAATTGTTTCATTTTTAGCTTTTTTCCACATTTTAAAACAATCCCTTCTAAGAGTTGCACGACTTACATGAGTGTATCGTGGTTGGAGAGTTTTTTGAACAAGGAGAGTATAACGTTGGTTGTCGAAGTGGTTGAAAGGAAGGCTTTCTTGAATGACAAAACATGTCATTTCCTCACGAACCGCATCAATGCAGTAAGCAAAGATCTCTCCTTCACTTGTCATTGTAGGTTGATCCTTTTAAGCTTGTGATTTCAAAACCTTGCAAAATGGCTTTGTGATGTGCGTTTTCAAAGAGGCGTTTGCATCCGGCTTGTAGAACCCTTTACAATATTTGCAACGAGCCTTTTTTTTCACCCGAAGTCATTTCATACATATCATAGTGTTGCCAAACTTCTCAATTTCGCTTGGTAGGAACAACCTTAACCACCACATCGCTAGTTGAACCACCAATGTTAGCCGAATCTTGTTGGCTAGAAGTAGCCATTTGAGAGTTTTTTTTAGCTAATACTAAATGGTTTTTATGATTTTGAAGAGTATTAAGAGTGTATTAGAGTTGTGTAATCAACCCAAAACATCATGGGGTATTTATAGGAGTCAAGGATGAAGAATTAGGGCCAAAAAACAAAAAAAAAAATACGGTCAAATTTCGGCCCAAACGGTCATATGACCGTTGTTGTATTGTTCAAACGGTAATAAACCGGTTTAACCGGTTTTTTTATAACATTTAAATCGGTTGTTTTGTACACCCGGTTTTAAAAACGGTTTTTTGTTCACATCGGTTTATAACCCGGTTTTAAAAAAAAAACATTTCTTTCAATTTTAAAACTGGTCTACAACTGGTAGTTCGGGCCGGGTTTAAAACCGGTTATAAAAAACCGGTTTCGGTTATATTTTTCGGTTACAAAAAAACGGTTTTTTTGTACACCTCTAACTACATGTTATATTTTTTCATGATCTCACGCTTAATTTGTAACGTCAATTCTAACTCGGGACTGGTGAGGTGATTGAGGGGTATAGCGAGAAATTTCATATCTTCACGTTTTTCTTGCAAAGTCATTTTTCTTTCAAAGTCATTTTTCTTTCAAAAGCTTCGCGAATGCTTTTCTTCTCGTCGATCCTTTGTTGTTGAATGGTATTGAATTGAACGATGTTACCATTTAAATCGTCCAACTGCCCGGTGTAAGTACCTTTACCCGATCCTGAACCCGAACCCGAACCATGTTATTTTTGGGCCCTCTTTTTTGCCTTATCTCTACCGGGTGGGCGACTCAATTCCTCGTCGAATTCATCATCATCCAAGTTATCACGAGTAACCGAACGATTTTGAGATGAACTTGCTTTCGACCTTTTTGAGGAATCACTAGTAGAGGGGAGTTTCGGGTACGCTTTTAGGTAAAGTTAAGGGGTTTGTGGTTGTGTAGGAATGGAAGAATCGTCAAATGGAAAATTTGTATAGACACGCCCACTAAGGTAAGATGCAAAACCGGCATATTCGAAACATGGTGTGTGAATTTGGGGAGGACGGTTTGCTATCGGGCAAATCGGTTGTGTATTCGGGTTTTCGGTGTAGTTGTATGGGTTGTTCGGGTCAAAGGGTCGGTTGTATGGTTGCATTTTTCTAAAAAAATATGAAGATTATATAAAAATAAGTAGAAGATGTAGAAAGAATGGTGTGAAAATGGGTTGGAATATGTGACATCCGGCAAAAAATCGGTGTATTTCCGTACGTAATTAGTATATGTAATTAACGGTAATTAAGTGCAATTCTAAATTAATTGTATTAATTTAGCCCTTAGAAAATAGAAAATTCCCCATAGGAATGCATTTGTTTAATTGAAAGCACGGCGAAATCACGTGCAAATAAACTTGTCTGGAACGGACATTGGTGATTACCCGGTAACAATTAATTAACCGAAAACAATCTCGGACACCCAGGATAAAAAAAATAAAGGGTATTTTCATGAAATATTATGTGTTTTGGAACTCCAAAACCATAATTGAGAACTTCAATTACAAATATCCCGGTAACAAATAAAGTTTGCGCATCGCACTTGATGCGCGCAAATATATATAATTTCACCCAGTAGGAACCTGAATAACTTACCAATACTAAAACTAGTCAATGTTTAAGGGTAATTGGAAGTTAATTATATACTCAGATTACTCACAATTAAAGCTCGATAAAAACCCGACAAAACCATAAACGAATTAGTTCATATTTAACTAGTTATTGGGAGATATTTTTGCATATGAAGTGGGTCCCACATAGCCTTTTAGGTCGGCCCAAGGCAAGGCGGCTAACCCACCCTAGTTTGCTTCCTTTGTTGAACATAATGATTATGTTCATGCGTGCTTTAGCCACCCTAGTGTTTCCTAGATTAAGCATGTCATGATTATATTCAAGCATGCTTTAGCATATGATTATGTCCATGCATGCTTAGGCCACCCTATGAGACAAGGAGCCACCCTAGTGTTACTTCTTTACCTTGCAAAAATGTCACACCACGCTAATGGCGGAAACACGTGGCATAATGCTCGAAAGCATATTAAAGTCAAGATTAACACAAACCATATTTAATTAGAAAAGATTATTTTATTAAGATGTCGAAATGAGTACCTTGTTACAACATTTTACAAAACACCAAACAAGTTCATACATGGGGTTTTTCCATCCAAGTCCCAACCCAATGGAAAATATTGATGAAACCCCGACAAGTATCTGACATCCCATATTCCACCGCACTAGCCTCATATCTATCCAACACTTAGTTACCTAAAAGATATGTTTAAAAAGATGTCAATACATAAAATATTGGTGATTTCACATATTTTAGTTCCATAACAACAACATTTTAACAATAACAACATGTGCGAAACAAACACAAGTAGTGGCCTTTGTTAAGAGTAGCTAGCTCCTACAAAACTACGATGACGAGCCATCCCTTGAGCCCATAACCAAACCAAGACTAATAATGCCCCACGAGCAGAAGTTTTTTCTCGGAAAATAACAACTTATTTCAGAATATGTGCACCCATGGCATACACAATTGCATAATCGACGCTATCGATTAGGGGTGGGCCATGTCAGGCACCAATAGTACTGTTCAAATATTCCTTCGGTTCTCGATTTCAACACACACACACACACACAACATACGAGTAAATGGTTACAGTAGCGACGACTCACCTCGAGTGGTGTACAAACAACAAAACCCAAGTACTCATCATGCCACTTATCACGTTTTAACATTTGATAAACATATCTTTCCCCCAAAACAAAACAGTAAAAAGGGGTCGTGAAAATCACCTGAAGTACAGCGTGCAATCACCTAGCAGAGAATAGCAAGTCCGAGGTTAAGCACCTACAAACGTCCTAGTGCGTATAAGTCACTAAGCCTATAGCGCGTGTTATCCGGAAAGTTGTACACCCAACTCCCAACACCACTATTAGACACAATTCCCTATTTAATTAAACATATGTCCTAGGATTGTTGGTGATGGATTACCCTTGTTATAAGTTACACTTATATTTCCATGTTAATTAACTCGTAATACATTATCCTCGACTCGACACACTTTACCGTATAATTATTTTCCCATTAAATAATTATACTAGGATCTTGTCGATCGATATTTCATCTTTAACTCTCGACTCAACTCACTTTACTGTATATTTATTTTCCCATTAAATAAATATACTAGGATATTGCCGATTCGACAACATATTTTGCTTTGTTATGTTTGTATACTTAACTTAGTCTTAAACGTGTATTATTTAACGTTAATTCTCCCACGAACATTTTCCAACACTTAGGAAAGTGTTACACATTTTTCACCCATAAGTAACCTTATATATTTTAGTTCCAAAATATATATTTTCATGTTCACATTTGACGCGATAACATATATACGTACCTTGTAGGAAGTTATACAATATATACTTATCCATCCATTTCACATTATGTCCGTTAACATGTCATAATATAGATACGTCAACATTCAATTATTTGCATTTATACATTCTCGCATCCCGAATTACACAAGTTATTGTAGGAATAATTACTTGTCGTCATAATATTATTTTTCCTACATCCAATATATATATATATATATATATATATATATATATATATATATATATATATATATATATATATATATATTTGGTTACTTTTCTTAAATTCCCAACAACATGTTTTACTTGTAATTTATAAAATAACTTTTGTATTTTCATACACCAAGACTTGGTTATTTTTAACACCAAAAATGCTCCAACACTTTTATATTTCCATAGATATAAAAGTGTTCAGTTTTATACAATTTTTACCAAGACTTTTAAATTACCAACTTATGATAAAAAAAAAAACCTTTGTTTTTATATTTCTCAACATATTTGGTAATTTATATTTTTATAAAATCCTATTTTATAAAAATAACATTTTGTATGAAATTACAATTCTTGAAAACATTTTCATTATCAACCTTGGAAAGTTACATCTTTCTATTTTCAACACTTAACTTTACAAAAATCACATTTTTAGCCACAAGTTTCCAAAATAACATTTTGCACCCTCTAACTTTTAAAGTTACCAAATAACATCCTCAACTTTTAAAAGTTACATTTTCATCCCTAGACATTAAAAAATGACAAGTTTTCATCAAACGAGCTACTTTAACACATCAACTTTGTCATTTTATATTTTTATTTAGATTCATTATCATCCATGGTCTTTAAATGTCTCATTAGGGATATCATTATGTGTATTAGTGTATATTAAACCTAATATGTCCATCTTGATGTTTCGAAGTTAGTAAACTTTGAAGATGTAACTTTTGTAATCTTTTAAGATCTTACTAGTTCATCAAGTTATTATGTTTTAGATGATGATTTTACGGTGATCTGGACCATTTTTAAGTGTATTCAACTTGTATTTACCAAAAATACGTAGATCATCTTTTTAAACAAGCTTATGTGAACTTTTGTTTGCTACAAAAACAATAATAACATCACCACTAACCCATGGCCTAGAACAACATTTTCTTTTGTACCTCCATTTTAGTTTGTAAAAACACACACATCTTATGTTCAAAACTTTTTTTTTTAAAACTTGTGTACAACTTGCTTTCCAAACATCAAAACATAAAAGTTTAAGGACAAAAACAAGATTAAGAGACTTACTACTAGCACAAGGCTAGGGAAGCTAAAAACACTTGATTTGGATGAGGTTCTTGTGTGTTCTTCCAAAAGATTAAGTTCCAAGCTTGATAACACACTTCGATCTTGTGAAAATGCGTTTTTATACGTAAGATTAATGTGCTTTGTTTGAAAAAAAAAAAATTGATGTGTGTGTGAGGGTAGCTATGGCCAAGGAGAAGAAACAAGGAAGGATACCTTTTTCGTGATGGACTAACTTACATGTTTAGGATTTTTATAAATCTTTCCAAGATCTTCCAACTACAAAGAAAATCCATGAATAAATCTCATGCCTTACTTCTAATCCCATGTTTTAAGGAAAATATAGATTTTGTGCATGGGGTGGGATATGGCTGAGATTTTGGTGAGATTTGGGGGCTCCACCAAGACAAAATATGTTGTGTCAATTTGTTATATTTAAATATTTAGCTTTTTGGGTCTTATCGGGCTTTAATCGATTTTGAAATATGAGTTATCCGGACATAAAAATAGCCTCTAATAACCCTTAAACATAGCCTAGTTCAAGTGTTGGTTGGGTGTTTTTATGAGTTTATATGCATACCGGGTGCGGTAAGTGCACTTTTTTTCGTTACTGGGAGATTTGTATTTTGGAGTTTCAAAACACACTATA
The DNA here is from genome assembly GCA_028751855.1 of Ambrosia trifida. NCBI lineage: Eukaryota > Viridiplantae > Streptophyta > Magnoliopsida > Asterales > Asteraceae > Ambrosia > Ambrosia trifida. Next base: position 59,976,599 of record CM054131.1, read on the forward strand.
TTTCATGAAAATACCCATTATTTTATATCCTGGGCATTCGGTTATTTAATTTTTTTTTACCGGGTAATCACCAACGTTTGTACCAGACAAGTTTATTTGCACGCGATTGCGTCATGCTTTTAAATAAATAAATGTAACCCTATGCATCCTATGGGGAATTTGTTATTCTCTAAAGGCTAAATTAATTTAATTAATTAAAATGTGCACTTAAATAGTTAATTACATATACTAATTATGTACGGAAACACGTTGATTTTTGCCGGATGTCACAAAAAAAATCATGAGATTACAAGCATGCTTATGACATGTCCAATCTAATACACACATGATCTTTTGTAAACTCACCATGCTTGTCTCCCCGTATCTTTAGGCATGCCTCTTGAAGACCCGAAATGTTCCTCTTGGGCATGGTGAGCATGCTTAGTGTTGTTACACCCATGTTCTCACAAGGTACTATCTTCCTCATATATGGCATATTCGTATGCCCATTTTCAACACACCATATCTCTCTCATTTCTTCCCTAAATTGAGTGATTAACCCCTTGAAAGAAACCTCCATCCAAACTTCAAAGATCCCCACCAGTTTCATTCAACTCTAAGAAGTTTTAGGCCTCCAAATCATCCATGGGGCACGACTGCACAGATTCGGAGCTACTGTAACACCCAGTCACATTTTTTAACTTTCAAGAGGCTATGCACCTCCAAATCCGATGATTGGTTTTCCTATATCCTTGGACTTCCATTGGCTTCAACCGGATCAGAAGGCCCTTAGTATTTGGCCCAAGAAACCTTCCTTCCATTACTTGTTTTCTTCCACAGTCTTGAACTAGCGGTAAAATTCTATGCTTTCCTTGTTTAATACTTGTTATGTTCGTGTAGCCTTGGAAGTTGTACATGAAACAAGTTAAACAAAGGTTTTAAACATAAGTTATTGTGGGTATAATGGAAACAAATTGAGTTTTTAAAAAGGGTGTGTTAGGTCATGGATATGATGATGGTTATATTGATGTTTCTAAAGTTTTTAAGTTTACATAAACTTTCTTTGGAATTTGTTTTGGGTAATGTTGTGGAAACAAGTTGAACACACCTAAAGATGGTTTAGATCATTCTAAAATAACTATCTAATATCTAATAATTTAATGAACTTATACATTGTGGAAGATTATAGGTTTACATATTTATAGTTTATTAACTTTTAAACACAAAGTTGGAAATTATGAACTTGAATACATAAAGTACACTTACTATCTATACTATAATATAATGCATGAGGGAGGGGTATTTTAAGATACCCAAAAGTTAAAAACTAATTTTTCATTAACAACCTTAAAATGAGGGTAAAATAGTCATTCATACATTATTTACACTTCAATTCCCTAATTTTTAGTTAGTAATTACATTTTTCTCCCCTCCCCTACAAAATTATAATTTCTTTTATTTAATTCTATCATAACTTTAAAAATATTATATTTTAAAAACATTCGAATATACCATGATGACCGACTCATTTTTGTCGACGTGTTGGTGTTTGTCGTAATCAATACCGATGTGTGGATTGAAATGTACAAGAAAGAATGCCTTATGTACAAGTGATTATTGCATTTTATGTTTTAAATACTAACTAGATGAAATATAATATGGATTTATTGTTATTATGGATGTTGAATCATAACACCATTTCAGGATCAAGTAAAACTCAAAATTATAAAATTGAATTTGGTGTTAAATATTGTTCCGCCCAATAATGAAAAATTCACATAAATCAAATGCAACGATTTAAAAAACCAAACAAGGCACTCAAAATCTACATATCAGCTTTGGTGATTCTTAAAATATGATAATATTGTTAAACATTATGGTTCATCCTTGCTTTGACAGACAAATACTTTATCACACGGTAACAAAACTGCAACACAAGACTGGGCTCTAAGAATGCTTTATCACGTTTGTTACTCATAGCTTCAATTGTAGTACCCTATTTAAATAATCAACATTAGCACTATGTGCATATGTATATGGGTATGCATGCATATATTAATAGGTATACATATAAATATAATTAACTAAAAGAAATCTCATTAAACTTTTAAATATACATAATTAGCTAAATATATAAAACTTTAAAATAATTAAGTTTAGAAAAAAAATATAAAAATGCCTTGTAGATATTAATTGTAGGTAAATTTATTTTAAAAACCTCAGCTGCGTCAATTTGGTAGAAAACAAATGATGCATATTATATATCCATGTGATATGAACATCTATGTTAATAACAACAAAACTCCCTAATTTGAAGGTGTTGTTTTTAACAAGGTTTAAAAAAAATAAATGCACTGAATTCGGTATTCACAAAAAACACAATAATTTTTTACACTTTAGTCAAAGATAAACAAAATTTCCTAATTTAAAGGGGTGGGAAAATCGTCAATTTCAAAATTTAAACCATGTGCTAACCTACTAAAGTTTAACAAAATTTCATAATTTAAAGAGGTGGGAAAATCATGAATTTGAAAATTAAACCATGTGCTAACCTACTAAAGTTTATTATATAAATACATACTAATGCACACATATTTCACTTGCTAAAATGCGTAGGCATTGATACTGAATTCAAAAGTTGAAGCTTCTAATGTTGGTTATTTGTTAGTTTATGGTTTTCATTCGTCCCATTTTACTTTTTTTTTTTTTTTTTGAACAACCAACAACATTTTATTGCCAAAAAGCTAGCAAGGAGCTAGCGGAAATCCGATCATACAATCAGGAAAAAACAAAAAAAAAACATAACACTGGAGCCCCAAAACAACCCACCAGGACTATCCCATCTTCCGAGTATCAAATCTACACCACGCATTCCATGACATGTCCGACATCTTCGCACGGTTAGTAACCCATAAGTAACTCATCACTTTAACCTCATCAACAATTTTCCGAACCGAGGCCTGTTTATGATTAAACACACAATCATTCCTCGCGCGCCAAATACTCCAAAAAGCAGTAAGAATAACCCCATAAAACGCCTTCCTGGCTCGATCGCCCTGCATGGCTGTTTTGTGCAGCCCCAAAATGTCTGTAACATGGAACAGAATAGCATTCGGCACGTTGCACCATGAGAAAATAAACTGCCAGACGTCCGCAACAATCGGGCACCCAGTAAATAGGTGCTCAACCGATTCAACAGCCGCATTACACAAGCTACAAAGCTGCGAATCAAGAATAATATTACGTCTGACCAAAGCTTCCATAGTCGGGAGTCTATCTAAAGCAACACGCCAAGCAGTAATACCCACCTTCGTTGGGACCCGTTTCGACCACTCAAAATCCGAAACCGGTAAGTTATTACCTGCATAAAAAAGACAATGTCTAACATTTTTAACCGAGAACCCAACATCGCCACCAGCTGACCAGGTCCACGTATCTGCGCCATCGGACAGCTGCACATCAGCCAGCAGATTACACAGGTCCAGCAGCAGCAGCTGTTCTTCCATGGCAAGGGTCGCGCGTTTCCATTCCCAATTAAAAGACAGCGCCCCATTAAGAGTCTTCAATCGATCAGCAACTGTACACAACCTGTTCTTTTCTAGAGCAAACAACAGCGGAAAAGTCTCCATTAGCGCCTCATTACCCAGCCACCAATCCTGCCAAAACAGGATAGAAGCGCCATTCCGCACATTCCCTTTCAAGAACTGCTTCGGGTCAATATTCATGCGCTGAAATAAACTGGGGATACTTGCAATTTGCTTCCACACACCGCCTATAGATACCTTCACAGGGATGAAATTCCATCCCCGGCCACTTGCGTGTAGCGACCAAATTACCTTACGCCACAACAAAGATTGATCGGACTTGAATCTCCACCACCATTTGGATAATAAACCCAAGTTGGCGTCACGAAGAGAACCTAGACCACCCCCCCCCCCCCCCCCCCCCGTATTTTTCCGGCGCCACAACCTTTTCCCAAGCGACCCAACTCATCTTATCTTTCTCATCATTACCACCCCAGAAAAAAATGCGCCTCAATTTCTCCAAAGAATTTAAGACCTGAACCGGAGCACGGAAAAGAGAGAAAAAATAAAATGGAAGAGAACTCAACACCGATTTCAACAAAGTAATACGGCCTCCATAGGAAAGAGTCTTCGCCTTCCAACTCGATAAACGTTTCTTAACCTTTTCAATTACCGGGTCCCAGCTACGAATCAAATTCATGTTACAACCAATAGGAACTCCCAAATGAGTAAAAGGAAAGCTACCCGGGTTGCATTTTAATACATTAGCCAAATCCGCCACTACATGCTCCTCCACCCCCACCCCATACAAATTACTCTTATTCGGACTTATCCGCAAACCTGATAAAAAGAAGAAACCCCGGAGAATACGTTTTAAATTCAAGGCGTTAACATTGGACCATTCACCGCAAAATACTACATCATCCGCATATATAAAATGGGAAACCCGAGGCCACGTACCACCAACCTGAATACCCCGAAAAACTCCCGTATTACACGCTCTTCTAATGATACGGGACAGACCTTCCATAGCTAGAATAAAGAGAAAAGGAGACAAGGGGTCTCCCTGTCGCAGACCGCGGCGACATTCGAACTCATAAGTGGGCGAGCCATTGACTAAAACCGATGCTCGGGCATTCCGAACTATAGACATAACCCATCCCCGCCATTTTTGAGAGAAGTTCATCTGCCCCAATATGTCATCCAAATAATCCCAGCAAAGAGAATCGTAGGCTTTAGCTATATCAACTTTAAAAAATAACCCAGATAACTTTACCCTCTTAAGCCACGCCACCATCTCATTTAGAACCAAAGGACCATCAAGAATATGACGGTCACTAATAAAGGCAGTTTGCTCCTCAGACACGAGATGGGAAATAACGCCTCTAAGTCTAAGCACCAAGACTTTTGAAACAATCTTATTAAGAACTCCCACAAGACTAATAGGCCGATAATCAGACAAGGTCGCCTGATCCCAGCCCTTAGGGATAAGAGCAATGAATGCTGAAAAACAACCCTCACTGACATAACCCCTAGAATGAATCTCCTCAAACATCCTCATGAAATCCTGCTTCAACACCGGCCAAAACTTCTTTATAAAACATAAGTTGAACCCGTCAGGGCCAGGCGCCTTATCCCCATCACACTCCCAAACCGCATTAGTTATCTCTTCCATAGAGAAAGGAGCATCCAAAGAAAGCACCTCCTCGTCAGATAACCGCTGAATGTCAGGACAAAAAAGCTCCGGCCTCGAATGCAACCTTTCACTAAATTTATCAACAAAAAATTCAGCAATCTTATCTTTTACCAGATTCGGCTCATTAATCCACTCACCTCCACTACTAATACCATGAATACGATTACTCGCCGAGTTGATCTTGATAATACCATGGAAGTATTTGGAATTCTCATCCCCGTCTATTGCCCATTTACATCTAGACTTTTGTTTGGCGTCCATAGCTTTCCTTTTCTCCTCTTCTAACACAACCTTTCGCGCATTCGCACGACATAACAACTCATCATCAGACAAGAGCCGGCTATCAGCTAAAGCCTCCAACTCGTCAACAATTTTTTTTGCCTCCAAGTGCTTCACATTCGCCTTTTTCTTTTCAACATCAACCCACAAACGAATCCTACCCTTCAGCCATTTAAGTTTGGCAAGAAGGGCAATATCCGCCGGACCAGAAAATTGAAACTTGTCAGAAATAAAGTTCACATACTCAACAAAACCCGGAAGGTCCAACCAAGAATTAAAGAAACGAAAAGGCACATGACCATAATTTGTACTCTTCAATGTTAACAGAAGAGGACAATGATCCGACAACGTCCGAGAGAGGCCTGTAACACTCACATCCGGCCAAGATGCCATAAAATCATTACACACAAGAATCCGATCCAGTTTGCTCAATTTGTCCCAGAAGACATATACGTAAACTTACGACCCCCCATATTATACTCGAACAATTCAGCATCAGATATGAAGTTGTTAAAAACGACCGCCTGTTGTTGAAAGAATTCCGAATTAACCCTTTCATCAGCAGCCCTAACCTCATTAAAATCTCCCATCATCAACCACAAACCCTGCAAAGACCTTCTAAAGAAAAATAATTCACTCCAGAGAGTACGCCTACCTGCCGGGTCATTAGGAGCATATATATTGGCGATATTAACAAAAACACCTGAGTGCACCATTAAACCGGAAATAACCAGAACATGTTTTGACCGAACAACACCAGACTTCCTAAAACACGCCGGGTCCCACCAGCAAATCAAACCCCCCGAAGCCCCATCAGAATCAACATAATCAAACTCGAACAAGGAATTACCCCAAACCTGTGATAACAACCAAGGAGACGGAGCCGAAATTTTTAACTCCTGAACAGCCAAGAAATCCACCCCGTGTGACATTCGCAAACCTCGAACCCATTTAATTTTATCACAACGACGAACCCCACGGACATTAAGAGACAAAAAGTTCATCTAATAACAGACTGACCTTCTTCCGAAATTACATCATCCGCAACCATATTAGAACAAGGGTGAAGGTTTATCCCAACAAAATCACATACACGAATCGTTGCATCCACCTCAGCGTTAATCGCCAAAGCATCCTGAAAAACCTCATCATTAATGGGTACTTGGTCCACAGCAGTATCGACAATCATCTGACCAGAGTCTTCGTCATCCACAACACCATTTGCCACAACCCATGGTGCCTCGTCACCTACAGCCGGCTCCTCCCCTGAGCGATCATTAGGGTCCGGGCAAGGTTGAAACACCGGAGACACTGCCATGTGAGGGGAGATCCCGTTGTCTTCAGGGGAGTTATGAAATAATACACGATTCCGCTTTCTACACTTAAACAAAGTTGAATGGGTCCCAGTGGTAGAATCAAGTTGAGAAGTTAATCCCGGCCCAAAAGGAGTCTGCGAATCCTCCAGGCCCAATGAAGCCTCGTGTGCTGGATCAAGGCCCATAGTGTCATCCAAACCAGAATCATCCCCAAGGCCCTGATCCACTTCAACATTTAAATTATCGGCGCCAGAATTATTGTCACCCACATTAGGCAAGTTGACATTCCCATGCACGTTGCCATACTGGACATCCGTAACTGACGCCGGATTCTCCTCCGCATTAAAAACCTCCTCCTCCGTTACGACTGCCGCAGCCGGAATGACTGATGCCAGTTCTCGGATTTCGCCCTCCTCCATTTCGTCATCAACACTATCCGACGATGCCGGCTCAAACTCCGGGATCCACACAGAGTTGTCTTCCACTACCCAAACGTTATACCCTTTATTTTCCCAAACTAACGACACTTCTTCATCAATTTTGGATGAGCTATTAATGAGGACATGAGCATAGCCAATCGCATTATCCATGCCTAGCCAGGAGAAATCCGAAGGCCAAACCACCTTGCCGAATAAGCTCCCAATTTTGTCAAATACCGGACCATCACGAACAAGTACCGGTAAACCCAACACTTTTAGCACCGCTATACGTTCAAACGGAATATGCTAACCTATCCAAGGAGTTGCTGAAACAAAAGTATCCTTCCACACCTCCTCCTTATCATTCAAAAAACCCATCATCTGAACATCATCTCTAAACGTGACGAGCACAGTTAATCCCCCAAGATAGGACACTGCCGCTTCCGAAAACCCCGCCCTAACCAACATCCTTTTAACCGTTCGCAATGTTGCAAGACTGTCCGCCACCCCAATAACCGCCCTACCAATCGAGTGTTTCGGATACATCACACCACCGTCATCTAACTGAAGGACCTTTCTAGACCCAGAAGCACCACCATACGCCGTAGCCATTGACGGAAACTCATCCACTAACACACTCTTATCCTTAGGAACCCAAGCATTCTGAACTACCCCAGCATCATCGTAAGAGATCTTCTTATGAGATCTATCGGACATGGCTAAAGACACTGAGATCCTTGAGTCCATGATGATAATATCATTCAAACCCGGCAAAACTGAATAAGGATCATTAATCTTCTCACATCTTACGAACCCAAACACTCTACCTTTAATAGTCCGCCTACGAGGAACCCATGCATCCGTAACCTTAACAAAAGACTGAAAAGCCTCACGAAGCTTTAACCCTGTTACCCTATCCGAGAAGTTAGTAACATAGAAGGTAGTTCTGAAACGAGGATCATCCGAATCACGATTGGTTTTGGTGTGGGTGAAAGAATCGCCACGGCGATTATGGTTTCCCATGTGTGTTCCCCATTTTACTAATTATACCTTTTTATACATATCTTAATCATTTAAGTGTTAACTTCTTGGTTTTGCAAATTCATTTAGATGAAAAACATACGGAGATAAACAAACCAATAGCCATGCAAGCGTCTAAAGTAACGTCTAAGGTAGTATTTATTAATGTTTAACTTTTTAATATTAACATGGTTGTTATTTTATGTGGTATATTGTATGTGTTTTATTGCAGGATAATGGTGATAATGGTATTGAGATTATTTGCTATGGTGCAATGTTTAATCGCTACAAATCTGATCTTCAACATGAATTTAGTGAATAGGTAATATCAACATTTATTTCATCTTCTATTAACTTGTGTATTAAATACTAGCTTTTATCTCGGGAGCATCCTGGGGTTGAAATATCTAATATGACATAATAAAATATCTAATATGACAACATAATTAATAACTTGCTAATACATGATTAATGAATAATAATAATAATAATAATAATATTTATTTTGAACAAATCTCTGCCATAAGTTATCATATTTAAATATAAAAAAAACGAATCTCTTCCTATGAAGTTATGTTTATCGTTTCTTATTCAAATATAAAAAACCTTAAGTAGTAATTTATTAGTAGAGTAAAATATATTTGAAAACAAAACTCCACAAAAAGTAATCGTTTTTTTTTCTCCGTTTTTTATATAGCACTATGGTACTCGTTGGAAAGATAATAAAACGCTCGTTAATTTGGTGTAATTTTTTTCTTTAAAAATCCCGTATATAAAAGATATTAACGTTTAAAAGTTATGGGAGGAAACATGTGAGAGAAATTTTAATTTTGTTTTTAAATTCTTTTTCTTTTCCTAAAATAACTAAATGACTTTTATTTTTTAATTGGTCCACATAGATATCACATGGGATCCTATACGGCACTCTTAAGTGAGAGAATGGCCTCTTTGAGTGCCATGTAGGATATAAGCCTTTGGAATATTAATATATATAGATTTTTAATTTATTTTAAGGATCAGGTGCATGAAATTAATAGGAAGAGATTCAAGAGGCTCTCTTAATAGAAATGAAGTCAAGTTATTGATCTAGACAGTTCTGATGAAAATAACAAGGAAGACATATTTGATGACACTTTAGATAGGAGAAAATGGAGGAAACTCATCCTCACCAAAAGATGTAATAATCAAACATGGAGATACTCAAGAAATTTCAGTGATCGTTCTTGATGACAAATGGTGGGCAAACAATATAGATGAGATCATGCAGACTTGGAACGTGTATGACTAAATTGATCTCATGATTCAAGTAGTTCACTAGCTTTTATTTTTCTCAACTTTTATGTTTATTAATACTTATTTTTCCTTTTGTATCTTATTTTATTTTATCAATTGTTTCTTAAAAGTACTTTACAATTTAAATGTTAAATCTTTTTAGTTACTAGACATGTGTAACGCTTATGACGTATATCCACCGCAATGATGCTACAACAAATACTATACAAATTTGAAATAAATACCGAAATAAAAAGTTTCACTCCCGCTGCATCGCGCGGGTTTCCTACTAGTTATTCCTAATATGATTATAAAGGGCCATGGATAATGTTAAAACTCTATAATAATCTCTAATGGGGAATTTGACATAATGAAGTTTACTAGTTATAATGAATATTGTCATTTATGGAATATTATTTGACAACTTTTAAAGTTAAAGGGTATAAGGTGTGATTTTGGGAAACTTGATTCTACAATGTGACTTTTATAAAGTTATGAAACTTAAAATGGAAAAATATATTTTCAAGGGTTGTTAATGGAAATGATTTCAATGTAACACCCCAACCGATGGCGGAAACATCGGGATGTCACGTGTTGATGATTGTTCAATAGCTCATGGTGAATAAATTTCATTAATTAATTTAAATAAGTTACATACAATTGTTCTAAGAATTAGTACATCAAATTGAATGAAACTATGCAACATCTTCTAGCATCAATTCAAATCTTCAAGCAAGTAGAACCTGAAACATGTTAAGTTGAAAATATTTTGGGTCAACAAAAAGTTGGTGAGAATACATAGGTTTTATTTGTAAATACTTGATAATAATAGTTTGTACAACATTCCCAGTTGTATGATGATAGAGTATGATGCAGACATGTAACAATGCGTCTTTGTACAATCAAACCTTGTGTCGACTGATGACTAACTCGCAAGTTAGTTAAATGTTGTTACTGTTATCGATCATCCCTGAATTTATGCGGGGGGATGGGTTTGTCAGACCTATAGCGCTATAATCTAAACAGGCGGCTTGATCATTGTTAATGATTGTACTGTGTCTTTTTGTTACAGTCAAATGATAGAATGATGTTGTAATTGAATCACAAGTAAATATGAGTAAATGATAGTATAAAATGTTTAAACATGTTTCACCCCGAAAATAGTGAAAATAGAGTAAAGGGGCTATGTAAACTCACCTTAGCAAAATGTTATACTTCTTGAAAAGATTGAATAATGTGTTGCCCAAACAATGCCAAATATCACCCTATAATAAGGTAATAAATAAGTCTATCTAGTCTACAAATGTATATGTTCTAGGCTTCGAATTTGGGGATAAATGCTCGTTTGATTAATATTAAAATTGTAGTCCCGAAATACTAGATCTTGTTGAATGCAATAGATTGTTATCACTTAGAAACACCTATTAGTTAGGTGTTTCAAGTGATTGATCCAAGAAACAAATAAAACTAGCCTGAGCAGGGTTGGTGGGTTGGTTGGCATTAGGATTTGGGGTCTCGCGACATGTATTAACTAGATGGCCATACCTACCACAATTGGTGCACAAGCGACACGCTGAAGCAGTGGGATGATGTCGGTTGCATGTGTTACACAATGGATGGTTTCCTGTATAAGGTTTCTTATTAGAAGCTTGTGGAGTGAGGTTTGCATCAGGATCCCTGGTCTTACGCTTCTGGTTCTCGGTAGTTACCGCGGCTACAATACTTGCTTTCTCGCTTTTCCGAACCAAAGTACCGTTCTTTACGTGATTATTAGTTAGAGTAGCTGCTAAACGTTTGGCCTCTTCAAGGGTAGCAGGGTTCCTTCCCCATACCGTGTCTTGAATCTGCATGGGCAAACCACCGATATACTTTTCGATGGCTACAGGTAGCGGAGTGACTTTATGGGGCAATAACAGGCTGAGCTCGTGGAAGCGGGTATTATAAGCAAGGTTTTCCCCACTATCCTGAGCAAGGGTGTGGAACTCGTCTTCTAATTTCTTGACCTCGTTACGTGGGCAAAATTCATCTCTCATTATTTCCTTGACTTGATCCCAGGTCATAGTAAGTGCAACTTCAGCTCCTCGGGTGCGCTTTTCCTCATTCCACCAAGTGAGCGCTCGTTTGTGAAGAACACTCATAGCATAACGGACTTTAAAGTTATCGGGACACTAACTGTTGATGAAGGTGTTTTCAATACCCTCAAACCATTGTAGGAGTCCTGTAGCTCCTTCTTCACCACTAAACTTTGGGGGATTACAAGAATTAAAGTGCTTGAGAGTGCAGGCTGGAAGACCATTCCCATTCCCGTTGTGGTTTCCATTTCCATTCCCGTTGCCGTTACCGTTCCCGTTGCCGTTCAACTGGATGACTTGAGCTAGTAAGTTAGGAACCAGAGTCGCGATTTGTTGTGCCATTTGTTGGGAAATGATCGCAGCCAGTTGGGCATCAACACCATTGTTGTTGTTGTTATTGTTGTTGTTGTTGTGGTTAGTGTTGCTATTTCCTTCCTCATGATTACCACCATTGTTATTGCGAGTGCTGCGACGTGGAGGCATGATCTGTAAGAGACACAATGAAATGAATGAGGTAAGGAATGTAATCATTTATTCATTAATTAAAACGAATAAACGAAAACGTTGACTTATCAAAGATTCTAAATTCTAATAACATATGAAGACATGCTTTAGCCTATAAGTGAACACTCATCCCGAGAATTCCCAGGTAGGCATCCGGGTCCCTCGTCTGATTGGGATATATGCGCAATGCCAGCCTAGACAGAAGACTCAGAATACAGACGTTCACCCTTCCAGATTGCATGTGTTCGTTATTAAAATCTAGAACTTCGACAAGATCTCAAGGTGGTTCAGGTTAAACCTGAGGATCTTATCTTATTAGTCTAAGAGTGGATCCAGTGATGGAGAACAACCTTCTTGTAGGGATGAAAGTAGGGATAAGAAGTAGGAGGGAGATAGAGTATAGCAAGTAAAAGAAGCAAATACTGATTAAATCCTATGGTTATAGACTAGATTATTTCTCTAATAACCTAATTCCCTATAACCATGGCTCTGATACCAATCTGTAACACCCCAACCGATGGCGGAAACATCGGGATGTCACGTGTTGATGATTGTTCAGTAGCTCATGGTGAATAAATTTTATTAATTAATTTAAATAAGTTACATACAATTGTTCTAAGAATTAATACATCATCATGAATGAAACTATGCAACATCTTCTAGCATCAATTCAAATCTTCAAGCAAGTAGAACCTGAAACATGTTAAGTTGAAAATATTTTGGGTCAACAAAAAGTTGGTGAGAATACATAGGTTTTATTTGTAAATACTTGATAATAATAGTTTGTACAACATTCCCAGTTGTATGATGATAGAGTATGATGCAGACATGTAACAATGTGTCTTTGTACAATCAAACCTTGTGTCGACTGATGACTAACTCGCAAGTTAGTTAAATGTTGTTACTGTTATCGATCATCCCTGAATTTATGCGGGGGGATGGGTTTGTCAGACCTATAGCGCTATAATCTAAACAGGCGGCTTGATCATTGTTAATGATTGTACTGTGTCTTTTTGTTACAGTCAAATGATAGAATGATGTTGTAATTGAATCACAAGTAAATATGAGTAAATGATAGTATAAAATGTTTAAACATGTTTCACCCCGAAAATAGTGAAAATAGAGTAAAGGGGCTATGTAAACTCACCTTAGCAAAATGTTATACTTCTTGAAAAGATTGAATAATGTGTTGCCCAAACAATGCCAAATATCACCCTATAATAAGGTAATAAATAAGTCTATCTAGTCTACAAATGTATATGTTCTAGGGCTTCGAATTTGGGGATAAATGCTCGTTTGATTAATATTAAAATTGTAGTCCCGAAATACTAGATCTTGTTGAATGCAATAGATTGTTATCACTTAGAAACACCTATTAGTTAGGTGTTTCAAGTGATTAATCCAAGAAACAAATAAAACTAGATGAATATTGAAAGACCCGACACACACAATGAATAACATAATGATTCCATATCTGATTTGAAGATGAATAACCTTGGAATACGAATAAGTACGCACGTATGCAAAGTGTGCTACAAAGATAAACTCCAAAACCATAACCCCAATCCTGCACACATATCAGCTTTATATAACCAGCTGATTGGGCCTGCGCACTTAGCTTAAGTGCGCAGAGCCCGTGCACATAAGTGCGCAGATTAGGGTTAGTTCACCAAAACTATGCTATAATTACATTCTAGGTCCTTTAACTTTAAAGCTATACAATAATCATTCAAAAGTCTTTATTCTGGTAACTGTGGTCTCAATATAACCCAACAATACTCCCCCTAGACCACAGCTACCAGTCTTCAATCTTCAGTCAACCTCCACATCGCTTTCCTCCCCCTCAATCTGTGCAGGAGGGTCTTGTAAGTACAGTGTGACTGGATCTACTTCAGCTGCTGGAGAAGTTTGGATAGATTCTGTTGTAGTTCCTTCAGGATTAGCCGCTGATGCAGGATCTTCTGGAAGTACCTCTGAAGCAGCAGTTTCTGTAGCAGCAACAGCTTCAGTTTCTTTAGCAGCATCAGCAGCAGCAGCAGCAGCAGCTTGCGCAGCTTTTCCTCTGTCCTCCTTTTCTTTGTCTGCTGCGTTTATCCTGTCAACTATATCCAGCAGCTCACTCTTCAGTTTCAAAGCCCTATCCACTGCCCTTCTAAACAGCACGGCTTCTTCAAACAATGTGTTTCCGGCACCAACATTGATCTGATTTGCAAATAGCATATTCAGATCTGACAAGTTTAGTGCGAACACATCAACCGGATCCAAAATCCTCAACACCTCTGAATCGTTTTCCAGCTTGATGACTGCTTCACCAGTGTTGCTGTCATAGAACCATTTCTTGAAGTTCCTTAGCATCACTGGAAGCTCGGGTCTGATCGGAACTCGTGTGACGACCTGAGGAGGGTCTATCACATAAGTTATCATTCCTCTTCCCGTTGCTGGATCGATTCTAGTCTTTGATATTCTTCTTCTAGGCTTTTGCGGCTTAAGGATCTGGAAGTCACTCTCACACTCTTTCCTGATAAAGTTTTCAACCATGCCAGCCTGGGAGTCACGTGAGGGATTAAGGAATGGGGCCCTGCTAAGCTCCCTGATATCCCATCGGGGAAGAGATTTCAGCTCCTTCTGACCCTTGAAGTACTGGATTACCCCTCCTCTCCTTTTCACAGCATACAGTCCCTTTTCAGCATCATACTTCCACGAGATAATCTTTTCCCGGTGAGCAGACCTGGTATGATGGATGTTCTGATGTAAGGCAGGAATGGTAATTGGCTTTCTTGGGAACCATGCTGCTCTTTCAGGGTCCAATTTGTGCCCATCGGATGTCTCATAAATAACCTCTTGATCTGTTCCCATCTCCACAAACCGCTCTGGCATTTCATCTTCGCTAACCTCGTCCACTTCACTTTCCTCAGCCGCTTTTTCTTTCTCTTTTTCTGCCTCCAGAAACTTTCCGAAATCGAAAGTTTCATCAAAAGTAGCGCTAGGAGCATCAGTTAACTTTTTCTTCAACTCCTGAAACATGTCAAACATCTCCACTTGAACCTGATGTTGAAACTTAATCAGGTATCTTTGATCCTTTATCACTTTCTCCATTTTCTTGTTCTTGCCTTTGAGCTTTTTCACCTTCTGTCTTAGCTCCTGGTTATTGTGTACATCACTTTTCAGCGTGCAGATTTCCCTAGCCGCAACTTTACCTACCTCCTTCACAAGCTTCTCGTATAGTTCCTGATGCACCGGTTTTCGACGAGGTGCAGCAGGAGCTGATGAGGAAGGTTCAGCTGATCGGTGGGTAGGAGCTTTGGGGGCTGATGCGGTAGCAGTGGAAGGCCCTGGAGCTGAAGTGGCAGCAGTAGAAGGTCCTGGTTGGTTTGGTGGTTCAGGCCCAAACATCTGTTCTAAGATCGCTTCTCCCTCAATATCTTCTTGAGTCATAACACGTGGAATCTCAGATTCGGGCATCTGATCTCTTCTTCTTTTCTTTCTTGCTTCCCTTTCAAATTCAGCCACTGCTCGTACATTTTCAGCGGCTTCAAGCTGTTCTGCTGTCAACGTTTCTCTCCCTTCCTGCAGTAAACCAGCTGGTCTTCTCTTTATGCTTGGTCTTGATGGAGCTGGTTCAGTCGCCACCCTTTTGCCCCTTGATTTTTCTAGGGCAATCTCTTCAGCCGTCGGCTGGGCTGAAGGAGTGGGTTCAGATGATCCAGGTGCAGGAGCAGCTCTGGATTGTGGTCTGGGTCCTGCAGCATCTGATCTTCGCTTCTTGATTTTGTTGTACAGCTCCATAACAACCGGATATCGCTGGGCCACGTACATATTTTCTAGCATTGGTTCCCAGTCCGGTGTGTTGCACTCTGTGATGAATCTAGCCCCTCTGGTGAATATGTATTCGTCACCGACAGGCAGACCCTCATGCTGAGTGTTTATCATCATCTGAACAAACCTCGGATACATAGCCCACTTCCCTGAACCAGCATCTGCATTCCTTACCATATAATCGAAGATCATGCCTGACAGATTAAACACTTCGTCCTTGCAGATCTTAATCATAGCTGTCGCCCATTCAGCACTCAACGCATTGTATCCTCCCTTTCTGTGACATAAAGACATCAGGAATATGTGACTGATAAGTCTCCAGTCTCTAGTAAGCTGACTCTTCTTTATGTCGCCTCTCTTGTCGAATTCACCCTTATAGCCGAAAATCTTGAATTGTTGGTGAATGTCAGCTTTAGCCATGGATCTGAACGTTCCAGGTTGATCTTGCAGCTTTAGCACATTTCGAACCGTGTCCTCAGTAATGATCACAAGCTTGTTTCTGACAGTTGCCTTGATACGCTTGACCCTGGATACTGTCTCGACTCTCGCTGATCTCCAAAAGTCTTCAATGTGGGAGACATAAACTGGTTCAGCGTTCTGCACAGCAAATCCGACTTTACTGCGTCTTATCCAAGCCACGACATCTCTAAAGTTGACATCCTCAGTATCGAGATTCATTGGTTGATTGTGCATGCCCCTAGGATCCCAGTCAAGTGCCATCTGTTTAGCCAAGAGCACGAAAAGCCAATTAGATCTCGGATAATTGATTTTAGACTTAAACTTACACGGACAACGAACTTAGACCTAGATCTTATTAATATTTTTTAGATTTTGAATTTTAACGGTCATTGGATTAAGAATTGATGGATTGATGTTATCGGTGTCAATGGTACGTTTGAATTTCAGTTGTTAGATTATTAAGGTCCGGTTTTGAGTTCGCAGTCCGTTCAAGTGTCATAATAGTCAATATGAAGGATATGTTGTTGTTTAGAGTCCAAGTGTCCAAGAGTATCAAGTGCGCAGTCCAAACAGTCAATCAGTGTCATGTGCTCAGTCAAGTGCGCACATTCTTGACTGAGCACTTGGTTAGTATGCAGGTCTAAGACAAGTGCGCACATAATGGCCCCAAGACAAGTTCGCAGTCCAAGTCAATTTGGGCATGGTGACAGCTTAGATAACCATTCAAGTCTGCGTACTAAGCAAGTACGCAGACACTTGAACCTTCGTTCAAGATTTCAAGTCCACAGTTATGTGCGCAGCTAATTAGGGTTTCTGTGTACTTATATGACTATGAAACAAGTGCGCAGTCTCTATGAGACAAGTGCGCACTTGTTCATATGTCAAGTACGCAGATCTTCAAACCTTCAAAGAACCCTTAATAGTTTGAAAACCAACAGATTCATCAAGAAACATAAGATCCATTTATAACCTGTAATCACAACCAATAAATCATTAGAAACATAAGATCTACCTTAAACAGTAGATGAGAGACAATAATCAGTACAACTAGGTATGATATGATGTGATTAGGGTGTGATTGTGATGATGAACGGTGATGATGATGATTATGGATGGTGATGATGATGATTATGAACGGTGAAATGATGATTAGGGTTTGTAAAAAGAAATTTGGGATGATAAAAAATTTTTGACCGTTGTTGACCAGTATATATATACATGGGCTATTGGGCCTGCGCACTTGAGTTAAGTGCGCAGGGCCCAACAAGTACGCAGATACCCATAATTTGGCCCAAAGATTGAAATTAAGGCCCAGATCCTTTAGATAAAGGGGGTTTTACCAAATCTTACCTTCTGCATTCAAGATCATACTAACCATACCTGCCGGAACCCGTTTCAACTTCCCGTTGAATAGCTGCAGCCTAAGAACAATTGTCGGTATGCTTGTCCAATTAAATCCATGCCTTTTTCTCTTTCAACATGTGTTTGGTGATACTGTTTATCATGTTTTTCGGTAATATTGACGAAAATTTTATGGCCCCCACATTGTGCTAGGTATTGGCCTACCGATCCTCAAGGTTTATTGAAATATAATGATGAGAGCTTCAGGTCTATGTTACCATAAGCAGAGAAGATGATCATTATCTTGATCAGATGATGAGAGCTTCAGGTCTATGTTACCATAAGCAGAGAAGATGATCATCTGATCGTTTGGTGAGCTATCTATGTATGTTTGCACGTCACTAACATTGCGTGTCTTTTCTGCTCAGTTTCAAAAATTTTGTTTTTCTTAGCCCCGCATTGGTAGCTTGCACTCTTAGGTGTCTTTTGATTTGCTTATGCACAAAATTTTCTGTGTCTTTTAATTTCTCAACCTATGTATGACCGGACTCAGCTTGTGCAGACCTAAAGCACAGTGGGAATCCAGCTTTCCATGTAGATCTTCATTGTTAATCACCTAGTGGCAGTTTACTTGATTTCAGGCTGAATCTACCGACACATCGTTGCTTGAGGCCACAACATCCTCTGGGTCCTATTCACATGCTGACGAGATATAATTAGTTCCTATCATTTCCTGAATTAATTTTGCAATAAGAATAGACCGGTTCACTTTCTCCCCCAAAAATCTTGTTTTAAAGAAAAAGAAGATTTTTCTTTTATAAGATATACAAAAATTATTTTTTTTTTTTTTTATTATTCAAAGTTGATCATCTCAAGCCATGAAACCAACTGATGAAAACGGGTTTTATCAAAAGCTTTTGTAAAGATATCTGCTTTTTGATCAGCAGTATCGATAGGCAACACCTGTATGTACCCTTTGTCGTGTGCATCGCGAATTGAGTGAATCCGAATTTCAATATGTTTGGTTTTAGAATGGTCAATTGGATTCTTCACGATGTCACGACATGCATCATTATCAATGAAAATAGGTGTATGCATGACATTCAAACCGTAGTCCAAAAGCTGATTTTGGATCCATAACACCTGACAGCAACAACTGGAAGCAGCTGTGTATTCGGCCTGAGCAGTAGAGATTGACACGGTGGTCTGCTTCTTGCTCTGCCAAGACACTAGCCGGTTACCCAGAATTTGACAGCCACCAGAGACAGATTTTCTGTCTATCCTACAACCTGCATGATCACTATCAGAGTAAGCGATTAGATCAAAGTTATCGCTCTTAGGATACCATAAACCAAGTTTAGGTGTTCCTTTGAGGTAGCGGAAGACTCTTTTTACTGCAGTCTCATGCGATTGCTTAGGATTGGACTGAAAACGCGCACAGCATCCAACTGCCCACATTATATCTGGTCTGCTAGCTGTAAGATACATCAGAGAGCCAATCATTGATCGATATGTATGAGGATTCACTGAAGGCCCCTGAAGATCTGGTACAAGTGTTGTTTGGGCCGCAAAAGGAGTATTGGACGGCTTGCAGTCGGTCATGTTGAATTTTGCCAAGATGTCTCTTGTATACTTTGCTTGATGAATTAGAATTCCGTCTTCTTTTTGCTGTACTTCCAAGCCTAAGAAAAACGATAATTCTCCCATCATGCTCATTTCAAACTGAGACTTCATGATGCTTTCAAATTCCCTGCACAAATTTTCATCAGTGGAACCAAAGATAATATCATCAACATAAATCTGAACAAGGATAGAGTGTTTATTGACTTCTTTGGTGAATAAGGTCATGTCGATCTTCCCCCTTGTATACCCATTCTGCAGCAAGTATGACGATAAGGTCTCATACCAAGCTCGTGGAGCTTGATGAAGTCCGTAGAGAGCCTTATCCAGTTTGTAATACTTATTGGGATGATGGGGATCTTCAAAACCTGGGGGTTGACACACATAGACTTCTTCTTTGATCTTCCCGTACAGAAATGCACTTTTCACATCCATCTGAAAGACTTTGAAGTTCTTGTATGAGGCGTAAGCCAGGAAGATACGAATGGCTTCAAGTCTAGCAACTGGATCGAACACTTCCTCATAATCAATGCCCTCCTGTTGACGAAATCCCTGAACGACTAAACGAGCCTTGTTCTTAATTACCACACCTCGTTCATCCATTTTGTTGCGAAAAACCCACCTTGTTCCAATAGGATACTTTCCTTCAGGTAAATCCACAAGCTCCCAAACCTTTAGCTTTCTAAACTGATACAGCTCATCCTGCATGGCTTCAACCCAACTTGCATCTCTGACAGCATCTTCAATACTGAAAGGTACCGTCTGAGATAAGAAGGCTGAAAGTGCAATGTTCAGTTTGTCTGCCTGATTTCTAGTAAGAACACCCTCAGAGATTGGTCCAATGATGTTCTCCACAGGGTGATCCTTAAAAGATTTAAATCCCATGTTTGGTTCTTCTTGAATATGGGAAGGCAAATTGGAAAGATGATCTGTAGGAGTTGACGAACTGGATGGATCATTTGCAGACTGTTGTGCTGAAGATGTTTCTTCTGAAGCTGGAGTAACTTCAGGAGATGTAGTGGTTTCAACAGTTGCATCACCATTTGTGGTCTGAAGGGGAACAATTGGATCAGCTACGAGTGGAGAGAAGCGGGTGGTGAAAGGTGCTGCATCGTCTTCTGAAGAGTAAAGAGTATCTTCAAGAGGAGAAGGATCGGCTGCTTGATTTTCAGATGGTTGTTCATCTATGATGCTGAAATTGTTGAAAACAACATCCACATCAAAGAACCAGTCAGGACTGACTCCTGTATTGGTAGAGTTGGATTCCTGCCAGTCAACATAAAAAGACTCGAGAACCATTTTGGTTCGTTTGTTGTATACTCTATAAGCTTTTTGACTCGAGGAGTATCCAACAAAGAAACACTCATCACCAACTGCATCGAACTTCATTATGTTCTCGAAATTGTTAAGCAGCGTGCATGAGCATCCAAAAGGCCTGAAGTAGTCAATCAAAGGTTTTCTCTTAAAAAGCAACTCATAACCTGTTTTCCCGCGCGTCTTTACGATTAAGACTCTGTTAAGAACATAACAGGCCGTATTCACAGCTTCAGCCCAGAAAATGATCGGCAGTTTGGAGTCGATAAGCATGGTTCTGGCCGCCTCAATAAGTGTACGATTTTTCCTTTCAGCAACACCATTCTGTTGAGGAGTTCTCGTAGCACTGTACTGAAGATGAATTCCTCTATTGTTGCAGAAAGTCACGAAACTTTGATTCTTGAATTCGGTTCCGTGATCGCTTCGAATTGATCTAACTTTTGTCTTTATAATGTTTTCAATGAGAGGAACAAACAGCATCAGAATCTCAGCAACTTCACTTTTGTATTCCAGAAAGTACACCCATGTGAATCGGGAAAAATCATCTGTTATCACCAAACAATAAGACTTTTTAGCTAGACTTTTAACACTAATAGGACCAAACAGATCCATGTGTAATAAATGAAGAGGTGAGTCTATAGAATTCACAGCTTTGGACTTATGCGACTTTTTGTGTTGTTTTCCTTTGGCACATGCTAAACATTTTTCAGAAAAGGGGAATTCCTTAGAAGGAAGACCTCTTACAAGATTTAGTTTTGAAAGCTTATTAATGTTTTTGAAGTTAACATGTCCTAATCGCCTGTGCCAAAGCAGTGACTCTGACTCGGATGCTTTAGAAAGTAAGCATGTCATTTGACATTCAGACTTTGCATCCCTCATATTTATCACGTAAGTATTATTTTGTCTAGGAGCTTTAAGCATAATCATGTTGGTAGGAGGAATGAATCCTGGCTTTAGAAAGATGCACTCCATGTCATTAAATAACACTGAGATTCCTTTGTCGCAGACTTGTGATACACTCAGCAGATTGTAACACAATTCTGGAACGTAGTTCACATCTTCTAAAGTCAATGCATCAGAAATCACGTCCCCTATCCCGACTATCTTTCCACCCTTCTCATTGCCGGCAAAAGCAACAAACTCTCCATCAATGAATCGATAGTTTTTCAGGAGTTCTTTCAGTCCCGTCATGTGCCTTGATGCCCCGCTATCAACGTGCCATAGATATCTCATCAGGGCAATCAACCACTTTTGTAGTTTATTCTGAAAAATACATAAGACAGCAGAAATATACAGATAAATATATGAGACACTATGTACAAACACGACTCAGACCACACTTTAAGTAACTTTTGGAATCCAGGTCTGTTTTAGTTTTAATTTGTCGTGATTTTCCCCCGACATAAACTCTTGCCTTTTCCAATTTTTTGTGACCTTAACAAAACTTTTTATGGTTTTTTGAAGATCTTTAAATTGAACTGCAAAAGGTTTTTGGTTATTGGTATCAGTTTGTGGTTTGGGTTGCAAATGACACTTTTTAACCACATGTCCTTCATTTCCACATCTAAAACATTTAGAGTGTTTAGGTTTGATCTTTGAAGAAGATCTGGATGATGATGGTTGTGATGTTCTTCTTTTGTTGTTGCTTGAATTGAGGCTGTCTGTTGAACATGCTTCATCACTGTTGTTGTTGCTTGATTCTTCGTTTGTGTTGCATTCTGGCTCGCTGATGTCACTTTCTGTATCACTTTGTGATTCTTCAGAAATTGTGTTATCTGTTTCACTTTGTGATTCTTCAGAACATGACACATCTGTTGATGATGGTGTAAACTCTGGAATTTCTTCAGTAAGAAATTTCCCAAACCTGTTTCTTTTTAGTTCTGGAACAAATGGAGATGGTCTATATACATTTTCATTATCACAGAATGCATCATTAAGATCAACACAAACAGGCATAACATTTTCAACACAAACATCCAATCGTTTGATAGGATTCATCCTATCATTTGGGTCCACAACACCCTTTAAATCAAGTTTAGAGGTTAAAGTAATACAGTCATCCGGCCTAGATAAACTATTACAGTTATCCATCCTAGATAAACTATTACAGTCATCCAATTTAGTTAAGTTATTACAGTCATCCGAATTCAAAGAAATGTTTGACTTATCATGGCTCCAGATGAACCAATTCACTGTGGAGTAATTGGCACCTGGGTGACCTAACCCCATTGTTTGACCACCACAACTGTCATCATCGTCCACCTGATCCTGTTGGGTCATATCTGCACTACTTTTACTCATATTAGAG
The DNA here is from genome assembly GCA_028751855.1 of Ambrosia trifida. Lineage (NCBI taxonomy): Eukaryota > Viridiplantae > Streptophyta > Magnoliopsida > Asterales > Asteraceae > Ambrosia > Ambrosia trifida. Next base: position 59,999,538 of record CM054131.1, read on the forward strand.
TGTGACTCAGATGTGACACATTCTTTTTCAAAAAGATCATTTTTTGGATGTGGTTTTGGAATGGGTATATATTCACTTTTGCTCAAGGGTAAAAACAGAGATTTTACAATTCCCTTTTTATCCTTATACCCAATTCCATCTTTGACAAAAGATTTCCTTGAACAATCAAGGATATCAGTATGAGCATGCTTGCTTACGTTCCATCTGTCCACAACAATTTGGAGATGATTGGTTTCATTTCTAGATTTTTCTAGTTTTTCAGTTAAGTCATTTATTAAAAAATCTTTTCTGAGAACAAATTCTTTTAGAGTGTGCATTTCAGCAATTGTTGCATTTAACTTTCGCTGATAGGCTAACTCATTTTCTTTCATTTCAGTATTGATTTTTCGTATGTCATCCATTTCTCTTAAAATTCTCCTATTGTGGGACAAACAGTAAGCAACGGCTGTAACACACCTTGGTGAGCACAGCTTTGATTTTATTTCGAGAGGAATACTTACCAGATCTCTCTCTTCAGCTTTCTTCTTCATGCTCTGTGATTGCTGATCGTCCTTGCTTGTGGAAGTCTTTTCAGCTACAAAGGCTTCCTCAGCAGCAGTCTCCTTCCCATTTTCCACACTCAACACGCCTTTTAAACCAGCCTTCTCCACTTCTTCTCTTTTTGGCATTTCAGCTGATGACCCCTCCAGAGAGCTCACACCAAGAGGTGACTTTGTGCAGATCTTTGCCATCAATGCTTTATTAACTTCAGCTTCTGCCACAGCGACTTCCTCTCCCCAATCGAAATCCTGAACCACAAGCGCCTTCTGCTGGTTAACTTCTCCTCCTTCTGTAATTGCCACCACTCTCTTTGCTGGTTTGGCTTCAACTTGATTCAGAGTTGGACATTCATACTTGAAATGTCCGAGAGTCTTGCAGTTATAACACCTGATCTTAGATTTGTCAAACCCAGCTTTCCCCATGCCGACTCTTCTACCGGTTCTATCTTGAAACCTCTTCACCCTCAAAGTGATCATGGCCATCTGCCATTTCAGATCCATTTCCTCCATATCGTCTGGATCAACTTGATACATGTCCTCAGGGCTCATCATATCACTTTTTAGATCACCAGTCTTTAATGCTTCAAAGCTGGTCATGAAAGCGTTGAAAAGTTCAACGTGTTCAGTTGCCAGCTTTGTCTGTTGAGGATTGAGAGTTGACGGCTGAGGGTTAGTGACACTGGGTTGAGAGTATGCGACAGCTTTTCCTGAACTTGAACTACCACCAATTGTTCCATCAGCATACACGTGAGATGAGCTTGAACCCATGTTGCCTACTGGAGTCATTAACGCTAAGTTCTTCATTGCAGTGATAGGAACTGCCTTTGGATTGGTCTGATTCATCTCTCTTTTTGTAATGTCCATCTCAAAGGACTTCAATGTGTTGATGAGATCAGCCAATGTAGATTGGGCATCAAGATATTCTTTTCTGATTAGCATGCATTGGATGCTCCATTCTTTTGGTAATGAATCCAGCAGCTTCTTGATAGAATTTCTGTTGTTCACAGGAATTCCAGCCTTCTTCATTTTTGTTAACATGCTCATAAACCTATCAATGTGCGAGCTCAGACATTCCCCACGAATGCTACCGAACATATCATATTCTTTTTGCACCATGTCTTGCTTGTATTGGCGCATCTCTTCATTACCTTCGTAGTATTCATTCAATGCAAACCACAGATCATGTGCCGTTCCATACTCTTCAAACATGTTGTAAACATCATTAGATAGGGCCATGGTTAGAGCACCATAAGCCTTATGATCTCTTTGAAGTAATTGTTTGTCAACATCGGTATAGGTTGTTGGATCAGGGTTGAATTCTTCTCCAGTGGCAGTGATTCTCATGGGAATGTGTGGGCCCAACTGGATAGAGTTCCATTGGGTGAAGTCTGTCACGTAAAAGAATGACCTCATTCGGTTTTTCCATGTCCCGTAATCTTCAGCACCTTTTAACTTAGGTACTCTTGTAGTAGTTCCAGTTTCAAGATCTTGTTGTGTGATAGGGTTAACAGTTGATTGATTATTGTTACCAGCCATGTTTTAGATGAATTTTAGAAACGTGGTTTAACAGATTTTAATTATCAGTCCAAAAGATTGTCCAAGTCCGTAAGTACACAGCAAGTTCGCAGTTAAGTGCGCAATTAAGTTCACACTTAAGTTCACAGCAGTCTGGATCAGTATGCAGCAACCTGTAAGAATATAAACAGCCTTGTCAAGTTGTAGTCTTAGTTAAGTGTGCAGCTTGGAAGTAAACGTGTGGCTATAAGTTCGCAGATCAGTCAACATTTGGGCATTATAAGTGCTCAGTGTTTACTGATCAGCCTGCGCACTAAATTAAGTGCGCAGACTCACTTAAACTCTCGTTTAAGATTTTAAGTTCGCAGAAACCCTAGCCAAGTACTCAACACTACACCTTCAGTAAGTGCGCACAGATCCAAGATTTCTGTTTAAGTATGCAGAAACCCTAGATAAGTACTCAAGACAATGAGATGCTGTAAGTGCGCAGAGATTAACTTAGATGAATAAGTACGCAGAGATCTATTTAAATGAATAAGTGCGCAGAATCCGAATTCAAAATGACTAGTACGCAGAAACCAAAATTCACAAAGCAACAAGTGCGCAGAAACCCTAGATGCGTACAAAATGACAAGTGTGCAAAATTTAATCCAAGTACTCAAACTAAGAAACAAGTGCTCAGCTTATGAGTTATGTGCGCAGGATATATGAAATAAGTGCGCAGATACGAGCTGTAACAAACATGAAATTCAGCTGAATCCTTTCCAAACCATTTTCTGATCAAAATAATATACTTTAAACATTTAGAAACACGATTTTCACAAAATTTGAAACCAAAATATGAGAAAAACACCTAAATTTTAAAGTTTACAAAGAAAATAATCTTGTTAATAAAAGCTTAACAAGATGAGGGTTTTGGTATCTTAAAGTAGATACAATCTAGAGCACAATGGCTCTGATACCAAATTGTAGTCCCGAAATACTAGATCTTGTTGAATGCAATAGATTGTTATCACTTAGAAACACCTATTAGTTAGGTGTTTCAAGTGATTAATCCAAGAAACAAATAAAACTAGATGAATATTGAAAGACCCGACACACACAATGAATAACATAATGATTCCATATCTGATTTGAAGATGAATAACCTTGGAATACGAATAAGTACGCACGTATGCAAAGTGTGCTACAAAGATAAACTCCAAAACCCTAACCCCAATCCTGCACACATATCAGCTTTATATAACCAGCTGATTGGGCCTGCGCACTTAGCTTAAGTGCGCAGAGCCCGTGCACATAAGTGCGCAGATTAGGGTTAGTTCACCAAAACTATGCTATAATTACATTCTAGGTCCTTTAACTTTAAAGCTATACAATAATCATTCAAAAGTCTCTATTCTGGTAACTGTGGTCTCAATATAACCCAACAAAAATCGTTTGATAATTGAGAGAATTTTTGTAAATAAATAAACAAAAATTCTTTTTATGAAATTTAATTTTAAGATGGACACAAGAATGTGTTTAAAGTATAGAAATAATTTTTATAAAATTATTTTCTTTAAAATAGAATATTAATTCTATTTTTAACAAATTGTCGAGATTTAACTTTAATATTTAAAAATATTAAAATTAAAGAATTTACAGTTTAAAAATTTATATTTCTGATCTAAATGTTCAGAAATAATTTGTATAAAATTTTGGTGCAAAAATATTAAAAATTGAATTTATTATGATTTAATTATGATTAAAACTAACAAAAATTGATTAAAAATATTAAATAAATGATTTTTTAGAAATAAAAATCATTTCTGAAAAGCTTAATGTTGTAAAAACTTAGAATAATTTTTGTGGGAATTTATAAGATCGTTTTGATATTTTTATAGAATTTTACAAATAAAATGGAATAAACTTGATTTATTTATTAAATATATTAAATAAATAAATTTTTGAAAACTAAAAATTGTAAGTTAAACTTTTTCATTAGTTTAACTTAAAATAATTTTTGTAGAATTTTTAAAAGAGTTTTAGTATTTTAAAATGAATTTATAAAATACAAATAATATATATATATAAAGCTGTATTAAACATAACCAAAAAGAAAAAAAATTGATGCTGCCAAGGTTCGAACCCTGTGTCAGCCGGGTCAGAGTCACCAGGCACAACCACTTGGTCCAGACCAGTGGTTGTGTTTGGTTTCAGTTTATTAAAATTATAACACATGTGCGAGTTCAGTGTTTTTCCCCAAATGAAACATATGAGCCCTAGCTTTTGCAATTGATTAAATCACACAATGTTAACCCAATTAATCATGGGGTAAACATTGTGTGTAGGCCGATCAATGAAACCCACAACAGAATTTAAACTTACAAAGTTGAATTGTTTACGAACGGCTAGTCAACTTGAAAAGTCAAAAACGCGATCGTATAATAAGAACAGAAGATTAAAATGAAGAATTGGGGATTGAGAAAGAGATAATGGCGAGTTGTGAGGGTCCAGCAAGGTTTAATTTATAGTATAGTGGGTTGGGTTGTATTATTGGAATGTTTGACCCTTGGTCATAATTGGTTCGTGATAATCGTAGTTTTGACGTGTAACAGACGCGGGATTGAGGTGTTAATTATTTAGGCGAGCTCCACTAGTTAATTGTTTCCAATATTAAGTTCAATCAAAATTCAAATGGTGGTGGTTGTTCGGCTGAGCATCAGCAGCGAACAGAAAGGAAAAGAAGAACATGGCTATATACATAATAAATAGTTAACGAGATGAGAATAATATGAGAATTTAGTGTGGCTCAAGTGGTGAAAGCATGTGTGTGGGTGGTAGCTGATCCGGGTTCGAAACCCAGCAGAGGCACATTTTTTTTTATTAAACTGAAAAAGGAAGGAGGGTTGGGCTATTGGGCCAGGTTTCGTGGGCTCGGCTGGGTGGGCCGGAAATCTTGGGCCAGAGGAGATAAACAAACAATCATAATGGGCTTACAAGAATTGGATTGGAGCACTTTGCATTGTTTAAAAAAAATCTGATTTAGTGTTATAAATATTTTTTTTTATAATATTATTATTATTACTATATATATAAACATATATATATATATATATAAAGGGATAGCGTATGAAGTAAGGCTTTTACGTAGAAAAATTAGGGGAAATTTGTGCGATGTTACATTCAAGACTTACAAAATGTTGTGCTTCCATACAAAGTGTTATTTTTATAAAATGGAATTTTATAAAAATACAAATTTCCAAAGATGTTGGGAAATATAAAAACAAAGGTTTTTATAACAAAATTTGTGATTTAAAGACTTGGTAAAAATTTGTATAAAAATGAACTCTTTTATATCTATGGGAATTTAAAAGTGTTGAAGAATTTTTGTGTTGTAAATAATCAAGTCTTGGTTGTGAAAATACAAATGTTATTTTATAAATTCCAAGTAAAAATATGTGGGAATTAAAAGGCGGTTAATTTCAAGAAAAACATATTGTTGGGAATTTAAGAAAAATAACTATATATATTTTGGGACGTAGAAAAAATAATATTACGTCGGCAAGTAATTATTCCTCCAAAATATATATATATATATATATATATATATATATATATATATATATAGGGGAAAGTTATTTTGAGAACACCTATATTTCGTGCGAACTGTGAGAACGGCATCTAAAACCATTCAAATTCAAAATTTCTTTTTACACTTGTCTTTATTACTAAAATACAATCCCCAAAACACAATTTACGCGTAAAAATTCAAACGTATACGAAAATAATTTGTTTTTACACATGTGTAAATTTGCTGTTTATACATGTGTAAACTGTTTCATTTACACATGTGTAAAAAGTTAATTTGAAAGTGTTTTTGCAAGAAAAGATGGATTATTTGAAAAGAAAATTAATTTATTAATGTTGTATTTTGATTATAATGGGATTTGTATTAAAAAAAATTGATTTTGATTGATTTTTGTACTTGTTCTCACGGTTCTCACAATATTTAGCGTTCTCAAGATAACCCTCCCCTATATATATATATATATATATATATATATATATATATATATATATATATATATATATATATATATATATGAACAACTTGTATTATTCAGGATGCGAGAATATATAAATACAAATAATTGAATGTGGATGTATTTATATTACGACGTGTTAACAGACAAAATGTGAAATTGATGGATAAGTATATATTGTATAACTTCCTACAAGATACGTATATGTTATTGCGTCAAATTTGGGCATGAAAATATATATTTTATGAACTAAGATATATAAGATTGATTATGGGTGAAAAGTGTATAACACTTTCCTAAGTGTTGGAAAAAGTATTCGTGGGAGAATTAACGTTAAATAATCTATAACGATTACACGTTTAAGCTAAGTTAAGTAAATAAACTTGACAATGTAAGATATGTTATCGAATTGGCAAGATCTTGGTATATTTATTTAATGGGAAAATAAATATATGGTAAAGTGAGTCGAGTCGAATGTTGAAAATGAAATCTCGATCGACAAGACCCTAGTATAATTATTTAATGGGAAAATAATTATATGGTAAAGTGAGTCGAGTCGAGTCGAGGGTAATATACAAGTTAATTAATATGGAAATATAAGTGTAACTTGTAACGAGGGTAATCCATCACCAACGGTCCTAGGACACACGTTTAATTAAACGGGGAATTGTATCTAATAATGGTGTTGGGGGTTGGGTGTACAACTTGCCGGAAAACACATGTTATAGGCTTAGTGACTTATGCGCACTAGGACGTTTGTAGGTGTTTGACCTCGGACTTGCTATTTCTCTATTACTTGATTGCACGCTGTATTTGAGGTGAGTTGCACGATCCCTTTATACTATTTTTTGTTTTGGGGGGAAAGATATGTTTTGTCAAATGTTATTACATGTCAAAATGTTGTTAAATGTTAAAATGTGATAAATGGCATAATGAGTACTTGTGTTTGCTGTACACCACTCGGGGTGAGTCATCGCCTGCTGTAACCATTTACTTGTGTGTTGTGTATGTGAAATCGAGAACCGAAGGAATATTTGGATAGTACTATTGGGGCCTAACAAGGCCCACCCCTAATCAATAGCGTCGATTATGCAACTGTTTGTGTATGCCAGGGGTGCACGTATTCTGAACTAAGTTGTTATTTTCGAGAAACAACTTCTACTCGTGGGGCATTGCTTGTCTTGGTTTAGTTATGGGCTCAAGGGATTGCTCGTCATAGTTTTTGTAGGAGCTAGCTAGTCCTTACAATGGCCACTACTTGTGTTTGTTCCGCACATATTGTTGTTGTTAAAATGTTGTTGTTATGGAACTAAAACCTGTCAACTCGCCAATATTTTATATATTGACGTTTTTTTAAATATCTTTCAATTAACTAAATGTTGAATAGATATGGGCTAATGCGGTGGAATATGGGATGTCGGACAGTTGTCGGAGGTTTCATCTATACTTACCATTGGGTTGAGACTTAGACGGAAAATCCCCATGTCTGTACTTTATGTATGTTGTTTTGTGTAATGTTGTGACAATGTACTCTTTTCGACATCTTAATAAAATGATCTTTTCTAATTAAATATGGTTTGTGTTAATTTTGACTTTGATATATTTTCAAGCGTTACGCTACGTATTTCCGTCATTGGGTGGTGTGTCAGAATGGGTTGGTTTATATAAATATTGGTTGGAAGTGTTATTAATATTAATAATAAATTTTTATTTTTTTTAATATTACCGTTTAAGCGTGAAACGGTTATATGTTTATTTTTTTTTCAATTCAAACAGTCACTTGCAGCTTTAAATCGAGCCAATCAACGACACCTCCCCCCTTCCCCCAGCCAAGCTGATTCCCCCCCCCCCCCCCCCCCCCCTCCCCAATGGGCTCACGCCATTTTCTCGCTAGCCAGGGACGGTGTATGTGGGAGGTAAAAAGGCTTACATCATAAAATATATTTTATCACTTCATATTAGATTTATCATCCCAAAAAGCTTGCGAGATATAATCTAGTAGCATATTATACAAATACATAACTGTTTTAGATATCACACTTAAAATATACACAAATTTTATGCATTTGTTACGGTGCTCGGAGCACCTGATATGCATTAAACGGTTGTCTCTAAAACAACATACGCATCTCACTAAATCATATTATTGATTTGATTTTTGTTTTTTAATATGTTGAAACCATACAATCAAATATGAACTAGAAAAAACAAAAATGTCTTTCATAACTATCCATGTCTCGACCTTCTCCATCACTAGATGCCCAAGGACGGCACTCCCGCTCTCCTCTCCCGTTTCTTGCCTTTACCCACCTGTGTGGTGGGATTGACTACCCTCAACCCCTGCCACACCCCCCCCCCCCCCCCCTCTTCTTCTATGTCGGTCACGAGCGTGCCCTTAGGGCTTGCGACTGTTAAATCTCTTTATCATCGTATCTTTTCATTTGGCTTTTACACAAAACCAAAACCCATTAGCATAATGTCCTTTTGAATATGAATTCACCTTCTTGGATCTTGGGGAATCAATCATGGCAACCATTAACTTGCTCCTTGCATTTTAATGCACAATGTACTAGTAAAAATAGCGTCGCCACAAAATTGCATGATCTACAAGGAGTTGGTGAGATTAAAGCTTCTAAGAGCATTCACATCCCGGGCATCAAATATATGTGAGTGTGTCCAAATTATATGAGGTGAGTGTAAGTGATTGTAAGTGGAGGATATAGAGAATATTTGGTGGAAGCACTTTTACCCTAAATATGAAAAGTTACTGTTCACCCCGTAAACATATTTTAATATTTTTAGAAGTGGTTGTGAAGATAGAGAAAATATAATAATAAAAGTATGAAAAAAGTATTATTATTTTAATTAGGAGAGAGAAGATTTAGGGGTGGAGTAGTAATTTTTAGTGTAATTTGATGGATTAGATTTGGTAGATGGGATAAGATTGCTCTAAGACTATAAGGAGTGGAGGGGCGGGAAAGAGGGGGATGAAGCGCCATGTGGCACTTGTGGGACCCTTGTGGGGGGGAAAATAATTGTGGGGAGTGAAAGGGGGGGAAGAGGGGGGGAAGGAAATAATATTATATTGTGTTAAAGTTAAAAAAAAATAAAAAAAAAAACCTGACCAATAAGAAAGTGCCACGTGGCCCACCTCTCCCCCCCCACGCCGGTGACCTCCTTCCCGCCCCCACCCTCCACGCCATCTCCACGCCATCCTGCGGCGGTATTCCCCCTCCTTCCCGCCCTCTCTCCCGCCCCACTCCGTTTAGTCTAACACATTGGAACCTATTATTTCCTAAGGCGGGTGGAATCAAGTCATAAACAACAAACGACTTCTAACGAATGATGTACAAGATCAAGATCCTAGAAGTCACTAACCCTCACTGTATTACCCCGTAGTAACTCAACTGTGTATCTTACTGTAAGATGAAGATCAAAGAAATTAAATAAAAATGTACAACTTTTAAGGTGTGGTGTACAAGTCAATGAAGCTTCATTGCAAGATAAGATTCTGGAAAACATGTCCAAAGCAACGTTCAACCTTTAATGAATGTTGTACACTTCACTAAAGCTTCATTGCCATGTAAAGGTAATTTACATCTCCATACAAAACAAACAATCTTTCTACCAGGGCAAATTAAAGATCCTACAATCAATCATCCACGTCATCTACGTACTACTTTATTGCATGATGTACAAGTCAATAAAGCTTATATGGCTCAAATCTCACCCAAGACCACAAAATGAGAAATCTTTTATCGCCATGTACCAATATTTATGCACAATATGCAACTCGCAAACATTTCTACCACTGCATATGGAAAGAGTGACTAAGTTCGAGCTTGGCTTGTTTTGTGCTCTATGTAAAGGTTAACCTTGGTCAGTAACACTACAAACTCGAGCTCTTTTCGCTCATAATAATATATATACAAAGTATATTATCATGAATATATATATTATATATATATATATATATATATATATATATTATATACAACTAACAGAGCTTGGGATAGTGGTCAAGATTTGTTTATAAAGCTTGGGCTCAACTAGATTTTTAGTGAGCGAGCCAATCCTGACGAGGTTTGACTCTTTTCCACCACTAAAATAGTCATGTATTGTGTGAAAAAGAAACAAAGGTAAGGTGAAAACAGAGTGGTCCCTTTGTTCTCAGCAGGATGCAGTCATGGCACCCGTAGGACACCCATCACCCCTTCGATGGTGACACCGTCTTGTAAATGCACATGAACCCATGTTACTCTTGTCCCTTATAATCTATATGTACATTCATATTGATAGGACATGTGAGATC